>JAKXYG010000018.1:180000-190779 GCA_025895645.1 Cardicola forsteri
ATTATTATAGTTATTATTATTATTATTACAGTTATTATTATTATTATTATAGTTATTATTATTATTATTATAGTTATTATTATTATTATTATTATTATTATTATAGTTATTATTATTATTATTATAGTTATTATAGTTATTAATTATTATTATTATTATTATTATTATTATTATTATTATTAATTATTATTATTATTATTATCATTATCATTATTATTATTATTATTATTATTATTATTATTATTATTATTATTATTATTATTATTATTATTATTATTGTAGTTATTTTTATTCAATCTTCAAACAGCTGTAACGTATTGTATTTAAAATTAAATAAAGAGCGGTGTATAAATATATACAGAAAGGTATTTAATTCAGATGCCAAAGTTTTTACTAATAAGTTATAGAATTATTATTAATAATCAATGTGCATTGTTTTGATTTTTTACGTATAAACGTTTTAACAAGTTAAAATTTAGACAGCAAATTAAAGACCCACTATTTTGAATGTTTTAAATCTCTAGTCAAACGTTGAACAACAAACAAACGTTTACATTCAGTTGTTTTTTATTATTTAACATTTATACAAAAATGAGGTGACAAGGTAAATGCTTTAACCATTATCTTTGTTCACAGAAGTTTAAAACTGTAAAGTCAAAATAACAAAAAATTAAATATATTGTATTTCACTAATCAAACGAAATATTGTAAAAAATAAATTATATTCTATAATAATATTCTACTGATCATTAAATTAAATGTTAAACATTTTGTAATATTTTAACCATTATTTGTTTATTGATTTTGGCTTTTATTACTTGTGAATGTTTTACACGGGAAATGCGCATCTTTCAGCGGTTGACATTATAGCGGTGACAATTGTGGGCCCGCATTAAGTGGGTCGATGGTGGAATTGGAATCCATCGTCATTCAGTTTCGAGTCGAGCGGTGTACCGCCAAACCACTCCAACATATTCGTACAACATCCCAACTATTAACATTTCTGAAAGAAAATAATTACTTGATAACATTTTACGTTTATTGCCTAAAATACCAACAAAAATGGCTTTAAAATAGACAATTAAAAATGGCAAAAGAAAGGTTGGGTATAGTCTACAGAAAACTTAGCTAAAATTATTTAGCAAGATTTAATTGGAAAAAAATGTCTCGTTGTTTGAATAAACAAATATGTTGGCAAAATGTTCAAACACATGGAATTAATTTGTTGTCCCATCTTGTTTTGTAAATTATGGAACTATGTTGTTGTTTTGGTTGCTATTGTTACCTTGTTGTCTCATGCTTACTTAAAAGCAAAAGGATATAATAGTAATGATAATAATATCTTAAAATTAAAAACAACATATGTTTGATAACTGCATTATTAAAGATAAACATTCTAATAAAAAATGTATATTTAAAAAAAATTAGTAATACAAATATTTAAATATGTCAATTTTATTTGAATATAGATTTGTTTAATAATAGATAACAATAAGGAAACTATAAATATAAAATAAATGGTTGGTATAACCTTGACATTCAAAACAATGTCATTTTTAAGGTGTTTAAAAAATAAAATAAAATAATCTATTTTCTATTTTTTATCGTTTTTTTTTGTTCAAAGTTTACAATATTATTTATTATTTGTTCGCTATTTCCTTTTTAAAGTTTAAATATCACACAAGAAAGGCTAAATAAAAGTCCACAATTATAAAAATATTCATTTATCAATAAATTCATTGTTAACCAAGTCACGCAAATACTCTTAGTTCGTGCAAAACGTAAAATTGAATTAATATTCACTGCAGTTCACGATTAGTTTCTTAATTTTTTGCGTCACCCAAGGTAAGGTATTACATTTAAACAAGCAATTATTTGAAAATGTACACTAGATATACATAGTTTTTCTTTTTTTTTGTTAATATTAATTTGAATTGACCGGTTTTTTATTTAAAAATCTTGTGTGCTGGTCATAGGACATATTTATTAATAAATGAGAATAAATGGTTAGTTACAAACATGATTCAAGTGCATAAAAATTGTACATTTCTGTATTTCAGTATCGTCGGACGTTTTATGTGTCTTTTAAGAAAAGGTGCCATTAGGGATATTTATTTTTCGCACTTAAAAATTGAAATTTAGTTATTAGTATTATTATCATGATTATCAATAGTGTTGTAGTAGAGTGAAATAAAAGCCAGTCCTAAATCCAGTTGAAAAAAAAGGAGGATTAGAGAGAGAGAGAGAGCTGGAAGTGTTGTTTTTAAAAAAATTAATATTATAAAAAAACAATACAAGAATGTCATTCAAGTAAACTACATCAAAGTACTGAAAACAGCAATATTCCGAGTTGAGGAAGAACTGTAAAAAAGCTTTAATAGTGATATGCCAGATGTATAATGCTAAACATTTAAGGTAGAATTATATAACACAATTTTTTTGCTCTATTTTTTTAAGTAAAAGAGTTTTCTAATAATTATAACACTTAACAGTACTACTACTGTAGTAGTAATAGTAGTAGTAGTAGTAGTAGTAGTAGTAGTAGTAGTAGTAGTAGTACTAGTAGTAGTAGTAGTAGTAGTAGTAGTAGTAGTAGTAGTAGTAGTAGTAGTAGTAGTAGTAGTAGTAGTAGTAGTAGTAGTAGTAGTAGTAATAGTAGTAGTAGTTGTAGTAGTAATAGTAGTAGTAGTAGTAGTAGTAGTAGTAGTAGTAGTAGTAGTAGTAGTAGTAGTAGTAGTAGTAATGATAGTAGTAGTAGTAGTAGTAGTAGTAGTAGTAGTAGTAGTAGTAGTAAGTAGTAGTAGTAGTAAGTAAGAGTAATAGTAATAGCCAGATGTATAATAGTAAACATTTAAGTAGTATTAGTAGTAGTAGTAGTAGTAGTAGTATTTTTTTAGTAAAAGTAGTTTTATAATACAGTAGTAGAAGTATTAGTAGTACTACATCAGTACTAGTAACAGTAATAGTAGTAGTAGTAGTAGTAGTAGTAGTAGTAGTAGTAGTAGTAGCCAGTAGTAGTAGTAGTAGTAACAGTAGTAGTAGTAGTAGTAGCAGTAGTAGTAGTAGTAGTAGTAGTAGTAGTAGTAGTAGTAGTAGTAGTAGTAGTAGTAGTAGTAGTAGTAGTAGTAGTAGTAGTAGTAGTAGTAGTAGTAGTAGTAGTAGTAGTAGTAGTAGTAGTAGTAGTAGTAGTAGTAGTAGTAGTAGTAGTAGTAGTAGTAGTAGTAGTAGTAGTAGTAGTTGTTGTTGTTGTTGTTGTATTAATAATAGTAGTAATTATAATTCAATAAGTTGCAGATTTCTGTCTCACGCAAAACATCTAAGCACTAAAAACCAAACAAACAAATTAATTACCCAAATATATAAATTCCATGTTTTGACCCATAATGTGTCCTTTATTGTTCCATAATTACCAAATAGTATACGTTGTATTTTTGATACATTCTTTACTAATTTGTCTAATTTTTACACAATATTCAAGCATTACAAAATCTATTTATAATTTGTGTTTTTCATTGGATCTAATCAACTACCCCCCGCACCCGATCATTTTATTAGCTTCTTTATAACTTCGACGGATGTCATGTATACATATCTCAAATTAATATGTAAGTGGTTGGTATGCACTGCTTGATTTAGTTATTTTTATTACTATCACGTTTTTTTAACCAGTTGATACTGTTAATTCTAATCTTAACCTCCAATAACATATAATTTTATCTACATTATTGTATAGAACAAGTGTAATATGCAAGCCTTCAATCAACATTGTGTAAACAATATTTTTTCAAAAATAACATTTTTAAATATCGGAATACACATTAATATAAAAAATATATTATATGTTATATATATAATTAAAAATACAACCAATATTTACATCACCATACATACATTGGTACTAAATGAACAAATATTGATTGTACAATACAAAAATTAATTATTTTATGCAGTTGTTTTCAAAATAAATATATAATATATAATTGCGTTTTCCATTTGTTGCTGTAACTCCTATTTATTTGGTTTTTCTTCAATTTCCTATCGTGTCAAAATAAAAAGTAATGCGAAATTTTCATACCATTTGTGTTTATCAGGATAAATGTCATCAATTTAAAAATTTGTTTTTAATTTGATAATTTTAAAAATAAATTATTGATTATTATTGAACAATTGTCTTTAAAAATAAACAAAAAGCTTTTGAAAAAAATTATATTTTGAATAGGGGGTTTCAAATTTTGTTTAGCAATACAACATCAATTTATAAGTCAGTTGAAATTGTAAAAAAGATCGTTTTTAACTTTTTATTTCTGAAAATGTTATTAAAAAAATAGACATTTAGTGATGATAAATGAGAGCCCGCATTTATTGCCGGCGGTAAAATTTAAAGCCGTGTTATGGGTCTAGTGCTGTGCCAATTCTAAATTCTCTATTTCAATGTTTTTTACTTAATTTTATTTGTTATACGTTCATATTGGAAAAAAACTGTTCCTTTTTACCCAAACCAAGATTTAGTTAAGTTTATTTATTTATATTTTTTATTTTATATTTGCTACTTTGAATGTTTTAAGAAGAAACGCGCATCTTTCAGCAGTGGACATTTTAGCGAAGCCGAACGTGGGCCCGCATTTAACGGGCTGGTGGTGGAAACCCATTCCATGTCTAATCAACTTCAAATTTAGCGCTGCACTACTAGATTATCACGAAGTTAGCAATTTGTCTTTTTTTTAAATACAACAAAAAATCAAAAAATTAACAAACTACAACACAGAATTAAAAACATGATTATGATAATATGATAATATAACAACATAATAAATGTGCTGACGTAGTCTAGTGATACAGCACTCGACTCGAATCTGAAGAGTTTAATCTCCACCGAATTTGCACTAGATGCGGGCCCATGTTCAGCTCCTGTCTACTACTGAAAAATGCTTTTTGTGATACATTTAAAGTAGTAAAAATAAAAAATAAAAATAAACTATGCTTTATTACCTCGATAGGATTCAGTTTCCAAAAGATTATTAACAGGTGTGACTGTCCACTTAATTAAAAACAGTTTGTTATAAAACAATATTGTAAATATTATTATTAATATTGTTATTATTATTATTATTATTATTATTATATTATTATTATTATTATTATTATTATTATTATTATTATTACTGTTTCTTTTATTATTATTATTATTGTTATTATTACTATTATTATTGCAATCACTATTATTATTGTTATTATTATTATTATTATTATTATTATTATTATTATTATTATTATTATTATTATTATTATTATTATTATTATTATTATTATTATTATTACTGTTATTTTTACTATTATTTTGTTTTCTTATTTAAAGCAGTTTTGTTAATTTTAAGTAAAATTAATAGTAAGAATCATTGTTTTATTTTAAATAAATAAAATCTTTTTTTACAACAACGGTTTAGATTTATTTTAAGATTAACTCCGCCATGAAAAAAGAAACAAAAATATACCGATTATGTTTTTCCTTTTTATAAAGCAACGGTGTTTATAGGCCATTTTCTCCATCTGGTTTTGTTTTCAACCAATTTTAAGCATTAACACGATTAAATAGTTTTGGCGTAGATTTTTCACTGTCGAGTGCCCTTCTAGCAGCAATCCTACTTATTTTATCCAGATTTGGCAAGACAGTACATATCTGATCCTTTCCAAGGGGAGATTTTAGTCTTGTTGTATATTTCGTTTATTCAATTAGACATTTTCATTTTACTCAAACTATGCTGTATTTTTATATCTACATTGCATTTAGAAGAAAAAACAGATAATTTAATTTATTACATAATAATAGATTTAGGAAAAAAATAACAATAAAATATTAAAAAATACATTGTATTATTTTATCTTTTGTATAAAATGATAAGTCGGTGTATCTTGTAATATGCCATCCGCTTGAAAAAATGTCATAACAACACCAAAATATGATAAAATAACATGTAATAATGTAAATATTAGTTTAACATTTCATAAAACAAATAAATATGTTGATGTATAATTGTTGTAATACAATTTTATCTCGTTATATTAAGTAAATATGTACATAACAAAAAAAGAATTACATTTACATTGACTTTTTTTAATAAAAATCCAATTACGATAAAACATTAATTATAGGTTATTCCGTTTATTGCTTAACTATTTTACAATAAGAAAAACAATTATTACGCAGGAGTAGTCTCGTGGTAAGGCAATAGACGCAAACGTCGGTGAAAATAGGTTCAATTCCCACCACTAAAAACAAATCCCTGTTCGGCTTGGCCGGGATGGTTGAGCGGTACAGCGCTCAAATTCGGACCTCGGTAGGCATGGGTTCGAATTCCACCACCGTTCCACTAAAATGCGGGTCCACGTTCGGCTTTGCTAAAATTTCTACTGTTTCTCTTTAAAACATTCAAAGTAGCAAACATTAAAAAAATAATAAATGTAAAGCTGCTAAAATATGTTTCCCGTAAAACATTCTGTCAGTTTTTATTACCCCCCCTTTAACTTCGAAAAGCATAGGATAATGGACGATTGTCTCCCTACAATTGTACAATCCATTTTTGACTTTGACAATCGTGTATATGAAAGATTGAAATTCTATTTTTTGTCGTATCAGAGGCCAGATTTCTAATTTTGCCTTTAATCCCTCCTCTGTTTTCCATCCAAACTTGAAAGCAGCTACGGTGGAGTTATTCGGCCTGTAGCAGTTTGTTGAAGGTGTCGATTAACGATTCAATAGACAACTTATTTTATCAACACGTTGACATTCTACATTGTTAATTATTTATTTATTATTATTACAAAACTCTTTTGCTTTAAAAAAATAAGCATGGGGCAATAAGATAACAATTACAGCAAAAATTAACATCAAAGTCTCGTAATTCAAAGAGAACATGAGACAAGGTTTTGGCATTAAAGATTCTGTAAATTGAAGATTGAGCTTCCTTTCGGCTTTCACTCAACCCTGTCATTTGTGTAACTCTGTCATCGAGATACGAGCGATCACTTCTTTGCCGTTGTTTGCCGGAATGGCGTCCTCTTATTGTTTCCGTAGCAGTATAAATTTTTTACAGAGGCCAGGTTGCTAACCTTGCGCGCTCGAACCCTTCTCCTTTATCCAGGCTTGGGACTGGCTAGATTGAATCATTTTTGATCTAATCTAGGCGGAGTTTATTGTTAATTAGCATACTCAAATCGAACATGTGTCAAATAAAGTAAATCAGTTGTTGCGTGTGTGCGTGTGTGTGCTTATTAGAAAAAACGGATTTGAGCATAACATGAAATGTCAAAAAAAAACAATTTACATATAACTTTTTGTTGTGCACAATAAACGATTTATTTTAACTACTTTGAATGCCTTTTTACGAAAAACATTGTTCAGCAGCTGATATTTGTGCCAAGCCGAACGTGGGCCCGCATTTTAGTAGGCCCGTGATGGGATTCGAACCTAAGTCCAAGTTGAGCGTTGTAACGCTGGACCAGTCCGTCATAATTCAAGGTCATGCCAGCTGAAATAATAAAAAATAGACTATAGATTAATTTTTAAAAATTAAACATGCACTTAATTTTATAATTCATTTTTATTCTGGTTTTTGCCACTGGAAACGTATTTTTTAGCAAGAGGACATTTTTGAAAGTCTGCATGCGGACTCAAACTCATGTCTACCTAATTCTGAGTTTAGCGTTTTAGTTACTTGTACCAGCCAGGTTTTAGTATTAATATGAATAGAGTAATGTAATGGAATTTATGTTAAATAACTTTATCAGTAGACTTCTATACGTGTACATGAGTTCCATAAATATCAAATTATATACAAGACCTTTATAAGCATTTAGTAATCTGGCGGTTATATTCTTGTTTTAATTTTTACTAGTTTGTACAGGAAATATATCTTTAGAAGTTGACATTTTAATAATTAGTGCCAGTGGTAGAATTCAAAATTATGCCCATCCAGATCCAAATCGAGCGCTGTACCGCTAGACCAGTCCAGCATAATTCAAGGTCCTGCCAACCTCCTAACTAAGTCGACATAGGTGCATGGTCTGATACTAAAATCAATGCAGTTTATTGATTCGTTTTTATGACATTATCTATGTTTTACTAAAACATTTTTCAGACATCAGTATTAAATAAAAAAATGAAATATAAAGCAACATTTTCTATTACATTTTTTATAAAACTCTAAGTTAGACCATATATATATATATATATATATATATATATAATAAAATTAATACATTTTAAATAATATCCGTTGCTTTCTGTAGTTTCCTGTAAGCATTTAAAGTAGGGGTTTGTCAATTTTTTAACCTAATGTTGTAGAATTTGATTTTGCATTCCACAATCAACTTTTTTAATTAAAAAATGTGTATATTTTTAGACATGTGCCTTAAATTTTTACATAATTTGGCTAAAAACGGATTACAATTATATTCATGCTTGTATTGTCCAGAGGCACTTGAACAAACAAGCGTTAAAACAAAATTGTTACATGTTCAAGTTTAAACAATACAAAAATTAATTGTAACTACTTTTTCAACAAGTGAACGTATTTGAAACTTTCCTGTTTTTTGTCATTAAAAATAGTATAATCATTGTTATCTTGTTCCCCCATGATTCCATTAAAGAAAAATGATTTTGTAATTGTATGGTAATAATAATGATAATAATGGTAATAATAATAATAATAATAATAATAATAATACAGAGTATAAAATGGGCCTTGTCAATAATGTCTTATTTTTTAATTTTTTGTTTTAACTTGAGAGATATTTTTTCAACAAAGTAATTATGCGATAAAAATATGGGCTATCAATACTTGAAATGAATTGTTTCTTAAGTTTGTTATAATTATAAATATTTAAGTGTCCCAAAGGTTTTGAATAAATAACATTCAAATGAGTAAATGGTAATATTTACACTTAAAAATGATATACTTATCAAGTTAATAACATCAAACGATTACGCAACAATAATTTCAAATAATAATAATTTCTTTACATAATTTTGCAAGTGCTTACATAACCCAGTACACTTTATTGCATGCATTTTATTTAAAGCAAATTAATTAGTTTTAAAATTTTGTATGTATAAAAAGGTTAAAATAAATTATAATGTAAAAAAAACTTGTTTTCTCGACCTAAACTTGGCACAATTTTTACACTTACGGTACGTGATTACAATGATTTAAAATAGTGGAAAGAAACTTTTTCTTAGCTGCTAAAAATTATGAACGGGTAAAAAAGTTATAATTTTGCTTTATCTATTGAACAAATTGCAGATTTATTTGAGATAAGTACCAGGACTGTATACACAGTTTCAAGGGACTACACACATCCAAGAATAGCAGAAACTGGATCTGCACCATCAACTAATAAACGAGATATTTTGTTTATAATTACCAAATTAAAGATAGACAGAATGAAGCCCATTAAACAAATACAAAAAAAAGAATTAGCTCATTTTTTATATTTACTTATCTGTGATCGGATGAAATCAGTCAATTTGGAGTTAAAGAAAAGGTTAAAAAAGTTTCGTTGTAGGCACAACACAGAAAAAGAATGAGCTTCATTCAATTGCCTCCATACAGCCCTGACCTCAATGTAATGAAAAATCTTTTTAATTATTTTGAATAAGAGATGAATTAGATGGAAAATCAGGGCACACTCAGATAAAAAATTGATAATGTATTAGATAATCAAATTCCTCAAGATTTTATCATTAATTTGGTTAATTCCTATTCAAAGCGTTTGAAATAAATCATAAAAAATCATGTCTATCATTTGAACTAGTAAATTTGGAAAATTGGTGATGTCTATTTTATGTATATGTACACATTTTATAATACAATTTACTTTTAAGTAAATAATGTAGCAGTATTTTTATCTTGTCCAAATGTGTAAATTTTGCGTTTTTAGTCAAAGCGAGAATTTGGTAATGCTATTTATTAAAAAAAATTATTTTCATTCTTTTAATTATTGGCATTGCTAAAGTGATGTTTAAGGATTATTTTAGTAATATGTTGAGGTGTCTAATATGCTTAAGTGATGTAAAGAAAATCAATCAATTTCAATGTGTTAATTTTGACAAAGCCTAGTTTAGCTCCTGTAACAACAATAATAATAATTGTAATAATACTATGCCGGGGTGGTCTAGCGGTACAGCGCTCGAATTCGGACCTCGGTAGACATAGGTTCGAATCCCATCGCCGACACTAAAATGCGGGCCCACGTTTGGCTTCGCTAAAATGTCCACCGCTGAAAGGCATGTTTTTCGTAAAACATTCAAAGTAGCAAACATAAAATAAAAAATAAAAATAAATAATATGATTATTTTTATTTTTTACAATAGAACAAAATACAATACGTAGTATGTTAGTATTCCTATTAGTTAAATGTTTTTATGTTAAACATGTTTCAACATATGTCAACCATGACAAAATGTTACGCAATGCAATGAAGTGTACAATTAGCTTGTACTAAACACAACATATATTGTACGCTTTCCACTAGCAACATTTAATTATGGTATGTGAATAAAAAAAAATATGCATAGATGTTTATAATTCGGATTTTTTTTATACAAAAATTAATTGTAATTGATTAATTAAATGTAGTATAAAATATGTTTACTTATTTTTTTATTATTTTTAAACGGTTTAATGTCTAGTCTAATAAAAGAGGTTAAGATTGACAGCATAACATTATATATATATATATATATATATATATATATATATATATATATATATATATATATAT
>JAKXYG010000107.1:0-167500 GCA_025895645.1 Cardicola forsteri
CATCTGGTAACTTTGCCATCCAGAAACGTTGTTGTTTGCCGGAATGGCATCATCTTTCATTGTTTCCGCAGCAGTACAAATTTTTATAAAAGCTAGGTTTCCAACCTTGCGATTAAACCCTCCTTCTTTATCCAGGCTTGGGACTGGCTAGATTGAATTATTTCTAATCCAAATTAGGCGGAGTTATTAATTCTTTGCCATAGTTTAATAAAGTTGTATCCTTTTTTACCAGTATTACAGATTCCAGGTTGCTAGTCTCGCGCTCACACATTCACCATTCAATCTTAACTTAGTATAAAAAACATGCATTATTAAGTATTTTGTAAGAATCATATGGGAACATGTATTAAAAGTTAAAAATAGTTAATACAATTATGCACTACAGATTGAATAAAATAAACGGAAAAGTTTAGAGTTACACAAACTACGTTATATTCAACAAGTACGTCAATGAATCATGTCACGGTTTTTAGTGCAGTAGAACAATATATATGCCGGGGTGGTCTAGCGGTACAACGCTCAAATTCGGACCTCGGTGGGCATGGGTTCGAATCCCATCACCGGCATTAAAATGCGGGCCCACGTTCGGCTTCGCTAAAATGTCCACTGCTGAAAGATGTTCTTCGTAAAACATTCAAAGTAGCAAACAAACAAAAAAAACAAATATATATATATATATATATAAACAAAAATTGAGAATTTTAAATGCTAAAATATAAACATGTTAAAATAAGATTTACAAAAATAATTCAATTAATTAAATATTTGTTAAATAATAGTAAAGTGCTACATCCTCCCCTTTAATTAACCTTGAACCGGCCCCACATGGATAGATTGTCAAAGTTTCTCTTTTGTTAACATGGCTGTGAAATTGACCAAAGTGAAGTTGATATCGTCACATGGCAATAAGGGTCATGTCAAACGAGCCTTCCACAATTATATACAACATATTTACATTTAACCACAAGTATTAACAATTTCGAACTGGCAAGTCGTATCAGTGTGCCAATTTATCTATAAACTACACAATTGTCTCCCGGTTTCTTTTATCTCGCATTATAACAATCACTTTACATTGACAACAATACGAATACATTAATGAATAGTATCCATGTGTTGATAAAAATACACAGCGGGAATTATTGATAAAATTCCTCGTCGTTGATCATTTGGATAATTTTGAAACACAATTTTGATCCAATTGCAAAAAATGATGATGATGATGATGGCGGCATGGAATGGATGACGTGTCAATGTCACTTTTTATGCCTCACATTAAAGAGTGATGCAATGATGTCTTGATCAAATGGTAGCCTAACTCGACAACAAAGAAAACCATTTTATTTCATGTAAACTTTAGCTTTAAATTACTTTCCTGCTGGGCATTATAGAGACACATGGACAGTTGGAGAGAAAAGAACAATGCACATGGGCATAGGAACAAGCACTTTTTTATTTAAACATTTTCTGGTTTAATTACATAATAATAATAATAAAAATTATTATTATTATTATCATGTTAAAGTTTTATTGCCACACTTACGGAGTGGATTTAGATAGGCTTGACACATTTAATTTAATTGTATATTCTTATGTGTGTGTGTGTGCAGTTCTTAAATAGGGTTGATCAGTTTTAATTAGATGCATTATTATTATTATTATTTTAGTAGAAGTAACCCTTATTATTGATCTAATGTGGTTGCATGAGGGCTTGGTATATTGCTTAACCTGTTGACTTATCTAAGAACAGGTGTTTGAACTTTTTGTTATACCCCAATTTTAATTTAGATCAATCTAAACAAGCAGATTGCAACATTATTACACAGTCATGCCCGATGTTGCAATTTGATTTACTGAATATCATTCCACATTTCTATCATAACATATTGATAATGTATTTTCATTAAATTTTGTTATTAGTACAAAATCCTTCTGCTTTTAAAATAAGTATGGGGTAACAATATAACAGTTACAGCAAACAACAACAACAAAGTCCCATAATTAAAAAAAAATGGGGCAACCAAATTATTCTCTGTCTTCTCATAAAACATCCATTTCAATTAGATCTTCCTGAATGGTTATTGGTCAACTTTTCTGTGATATACCAACCTTTTGTTTACCATTTTCAAAACCGTTTTTGATGGTCTTTCGGACGGTAAACGTAGAATTTGATCAAATAATTTTCTTCGTCTAATTGTAATAAGAGAGTCAGTTCTTCTCATGAGTTCATTGTTTGAAATGTAATCGCACCAGGCAATCTTTAAAAGACTTCTAAGACATTGGCGATGAAAAACATCCGCCATCTTATCAATATTGTCTGTTCGCTTCCACGTTTCACTCCCATATATTGCCGTAGGAATGATTATTAATGCGTACAAACGAAGTTTTGTCTTCAAGCGAATGGAAGAACATGGTCATATTGATTTGAGTCTATGGAAGATTGACATTGCCTTTCCAAGTCGTGCAAATAATCATTTGACTTTGCGCACAACACTTTCGTCTTTGAAGAGCTGATTCTTGAGTCAACACGAGAACTAATATTACTGCAAAGGTTACAACAGCATTTACTTGTATTAGTAATTTTATTGTAACCATTTCGGTAAACTATAGCAAAAAAATAATAAAACACACGATTCTATAAACAGAATTGAGTGAAAGTTGAAATAGAGTTTGTTCCTTGATGTACAAGATCTTCATTGCATGAAACAATTTTGTTGTCCCACGCTTTCTAAAGTAAAATAGTTTATAATAATATTACTAATTAGTGTTATTTACAAATTTGGTTTTAAATACATGTATTTTGAGGTTCCAACTGTAAAAGACCTTTTCTTAGACACACAATTTGTAAACAGTGCAAGACTAATTGTTTTTCTTTGTATTTGCAGTTCTATGGTTTGTTAGATGTATTTCTCTAGTGAACTGACTCCAATTTGCAGGCTACGTAGCCTGGTTTTACTAATTAACGCGATGGGGGCGGTTTGATAGAACAAGTAACGTTGTTTGTCGTCGAAGATTGCGCAATTCTTGCCCAGTCACAATTTCTCCCCCAATATCTAACGTTTTGACTGATTATGTGGAGTAATAAATAAGAACGCAAAGACTGGATGGGAAAAACGTTTGTTGCCAAACCTTACAGGATCGGATTGCTGGATGAATAACGGAAACAAAGATGGAACCGAATGGAAGTTAAACAAACGAAAGTGTCCAAATGGTGTGGGAACGGTTGTTTATATGTCCGTTCCCACCGGCATGCACCGTTAACACATTCAAACAAAAATGCCAATATTTGAAGAATATTAATTCCCAAAAAATTAAATGCTAATTTTTTATAAAATAAAAGAATATTGATTAGTAGTTGGGACTTTAAATTATTTTCGTCTATTGTCACAACTACACTACTATTAATATATTTTAAATAATAATAATAATAATAATAATAATAATAATAATAATAATAATAATAATAATAATAATAATAATAATAATAATAATAATAATAATAATAATAATAATAATAATAATAATAATAATAATAATAATAATAATAATAATAATAATAATAATAATAATAGAAATACAAGATTATAAAAACTATTTTAATTTATTTTCAGCACTTAATATTGTATTTTTTAATTAATAAAGTTTTACACAATATACTAAAATTAAAAATGGTTTTAAATGCTTGCTTTTATCAAACTACACACATTATCAATTTTTTCAATTGGGATTTTTCTACACAATTATAACATGAATTTTAGGTTTTTTGTTTAGTTGTAATACATAGATAAAATGTACAAAAATCTTAGTGGCCCAGCGGTACAGCGCTCGACTTGGATCTGGATGGGCATCGGGGGGTTCGAATCCCACCACCGACCGACTAGATGCGGGCCCACGCGTTCGTCTTTGCGCAAATGTCCACTGCTGAACGATGCTTCAAAGTAGTACAAATTAATAAATAAACTACAAAAAATAAAATAGTGTCGTCTGTTTCCAAGTCGTAATGTACATACAATTATTATTATATTATACAAAACCCTTTTGCATTAAGAATAAGCATGGGGCAATAAGACAACAATTACAGCAAAACATAACAACAACAATAACAATAACAAAGTCTCGTTGACATTAGTAATGTTATTATTATTATTATTATTATTATTATTATTATTATTATTATTATTATTATTATTATTATTATTATTATTATTATTATTATTATTATTATTATTATTACAAATTATTATTAATTATTATTATTATTATTATTATTATTATTATTATTATTATTATTATTATTATTATTATTATTATTATTATTATTATTATTATTATTATTATTATTATTATTATTATTATTATTATTATTATTATTATTATTATTATTATTATTATTATTATTATTACAATTATTATTATTTTAAAGCCCTTTCCCTTTAAATATCATGTGACAACAAGAATGTACTACATGATTGTGCATTAAATTTTCGGCTTTGAATATAGTACAGATTGCAAAGATTGAAGTTTTTTTCGGAATTTGTCAAACCCGGTAATCGGAATCGTGTTGCTATTAATTCTTTATATTATATTATACAAAACCCTTTTGCTTTAAGAATAAGCATAGGGCAATAAGACAACAATTACAGTAAAACAACAACAACAATAACAAAGTCTCGTTAACATTGAATATTCTGCAAATCGAAGATTGCGCTTTCTTTCGGCTTTTACTCAACCTTATCATCTGGTAACTTTACCATACAGAAACGTTGTTGTTTGCCGGAATGGCATCATCTTTTGTTGTTTCCGCAGCAGTATAAATTTTTACAGAGGCCAATTTGCCAACCTTGCGCTCAAACCCTTTTCCTTTATTCAGGTTTGGGACTGGCTAGATTGAATCATTTCTAATCCAAACTAGGTGGAGTTGTACATACAATATCAATGTGTAAAATGTATTATATTATATTATTAATTAACCAAGCGTTAAAAAAGAAATGTGTACACAGGTCAGCATGGATAATATAGGTAGACGCTGACAACATTCATTATCCTGTTTAAGACAATGTTTATTTAATCAAGTGTGTTTATATTGAATACAACACAATACAGATAACACAAAAGGAGATTCTTTTTTTTTCAATATCAAAAATCGACACGTGTCACGGGGGCGTGTAATTTATCTTTACACTAGCAACCGGATATTTGTTTAATTTACGAGTGGGTTGGAATAAATAAAAATGGCAAAATTTAGTGATATTTTTGTAGTTGTGTGCTTATGGCTGTGTTTATCTACATAACCACAGCGTGTGGGAATTTATTTAATTACGTGAAATGTAGTTGTTTGAATATTTCAAGTTGACTTTGGATAACATACACGAATTATCAATTATTTTAGTTTTGGTAAACGTATTTTTATTAATGGGTTTTTAAGAATGAATAAATATAATTGGCTTCAGTCGACCAGGAGCACTGTACAGCTGTTTCATGCCCTTGTTGGGAATCATCAGCGGTGCGTACGTCTTTCAAATCTCACATAGACTTGAACCCACGCCCTCTCTTGTGTCAGGCCAGCGCCTTAAATCACTGAGTTGCAAGTGTTTAAAACTGATCCCGTAAAGTTATTATTTACAGTGAATCTGATCAATGCTAATTGCTCAGTGTCTTCAAATGCTGTACGTTACTATCGGTAACAAGCAAGTGAATGATTCCTTCCATTAGGGCCTCTACCATACACAAGGGTAAAATATTAGAATGATTAGATTCAGTTAAATAATAAATCCATTTGGTTTCAGTCAACCAAAAGTACTGTACATTGTGTTTATACATCCTTATTGGTAAGTGTTCGTATTAGAACCGTCAGGTACAGTGCTCGAATTCGGACCTCGGCGGACATGGGTTCGAATCCCACCACTGGTAGTAAAATGCGGGTCCACGTTCGACTTCGCTAATATGTCCACTGCTGAAAAATGTTTCGCGTGCAAACATTCAAAGTAGCAAACATAAAATTTAAAAAAATAATAGACGGTTATAACCAACCAGAAGCACTATATAGCTGATTTGTTTTGCTACATTGAATGAATATCTAAAAAGTATGTACCACTTACTCTATTTGTGCATATTATTATAGAATGTTATTAACGAGTTTCTATATCAAATAAAAATATAAGAAGATGTAAACTGTGAGATGAATTCATTTTGTATATTCTCGCCAGTTACAAACATATTCAATTTTAGTGTATATAAATAGAAAAAGTGAGGTACAGTTGACATTTTAGTTAGTACAAATCAATAGCAAACAAGTTTCTGTATCGAAAAACTTGCACTTTAATTAACCAATCTTTAAATTGAATTAGTGTGTTTAAAGTTACTTTTTTCCAACTATAAAATACAATTTTAACAACCCTAAATGTGGTCCATCAGTCAATGCTTTAGTTTACTTTAATTAAATCATTTATTGCGAGTTTATTTATTATGCATATTGTCTTGACTGATTTTAAACTGTATTAGTAATACAAATTGAACAATTGAATAGTCTAGATGTACAGCGCTGAATTCGAACTTGGATGGCTATAGGTTTAACTGTCATCGTCACTTCCGTCAGACTTGGCTAAACGTTTCCACTTACTCAAAGATGTTTCTCGTCAAAACATTGAACGAAAAGCAAACAAATAGTGTAGATAAACAAGCTGTTGTCAAAATCAAAGCAGTAAATAATTGATTCGTTCTTTATGACATGATTTAATTATATGAACCACATCTAAGTTGTACTGAACTATTTATTTAAACATTATCCAAGAAGTATTGGTAAAACATTTTACAAAAATTAAAATTCTATACTATTTTATATTATTATAATATTCAAATTTAGGTAAAACACAATTTATACATTAAAAAATTACAATATAGTCAAATTGGTTACTTAAAAAATAAATTATAATATGAAATATGTATACATATATAAAAATAGATAATAAAAACTATACATTTTACTTAGATAATATTCGTTGATTTCCGCAATTTCCTCAAAGCGTTTAATGTACAGGTCTCTACGTTTTTAACCTATTATTTTAGATTAAAAAATTAATTTTCTCAATTAAAAAATTATTTCTCATACCATTTACATTATATTTTAAAAGGATTGCAAAAAATTACACTTATATTAAGGTTTGTATTGCTTAGAGGCAATTGTATAAATGTAACGTTTATTTTAGTCAAGGATTTTGCATTTAACTAAAACTACAGTAATTTCAAAAGCACAATAAAATTATGTTCTTTTTTAAAATATAGAATTAGAGCATTGTTTTTGTTAATTGTTTATTGCTCTTGAGTATCACGTTCGGATCCAGTATTAAGTATAAAATTGGGTAATTTATCAAATTGGATGATACCTTGAACAAATACAAGTTCGATCCTATTTTGATAATTATTCAATATTACTGCAGCCAAAACTACTTTGAACTTATTATTTGTTAAGCAATATTATAAAATTAAGTATAAAAATGTATCAAAATAAAGTGTAACCGCAATTGTTTAAGGTAACGCTAAAAGTGGTAAATTATTTAAATTCATGTTAAATGCTGAATTTCAACGTGATACTCTACAGCAATAAACCAATAACAATTCTTTGGTCTACTTTTTACAAAGGATAACATAATGTTTATTATATATTTGACATTAATATATTTTAGTGCTATAAATTACAAAATCCTTGACTAAAATAAATGTTACATATATACAGTTGCTTTCAGACAACAAAAATCTTTATATAATTCTAATTTTTTACAACCATATTTTAATTTAATGGTTTAAGAAATAAAACTTTTTACTTAAGAAAATTAATTTTGTCACTATAAAATCAATTTCCACAACTAAGGTTAAAAAACGTAGGGATTTCCACATTAAAACATCCTGGAAAACAATGAATATTACCTAAAATATTTTAAATAAATAACTTTTACTATCTATTTTTATGTATGTACATATTTTTTAATATCAATTATTTAAAACTAATTTAATCGTTTTTCAATTTAAAAAAAAAGTAAATATTGATGATTTTGACCCAAATTGGAATTTTATAATTATATTGGTATAAAATATGTTGCTTATACTTCTAAGACAATAGTCAAAGAATGCGTTAGTACTACTTAGATGTTCTTAATACAACTAAATAAAGTATCAATGACAAATGGATTATTTTGCATTGATTTTGACAGTAGTCCGTCTATCTACTGTTAAATTAACATTAAAAAAATACGAAATCTTAAAAAATAGACAGTTAAAAATTTTGAAACAAATAATTTTTTAAATCTTTTAAATTTAGTGTTTCTGCTTAAAACTGTATTTTGTAAAGTAGTTCTACACATCCTTACTTTATTTAAAGTGGGTAAAACACAACCAATTTTTGCTTTACACTTTGTTACTACTGAATTCTATATTTCAGTAATATATATTTATAAAAAAGAGAATTAAAACAACGTTTTATCGAATATTAATAAAATACTTTAAACGTTTTGTAATAAAACCCCTCAATTTTTTATGTTTTTGTTAAAAGGTATATGTATGTATATGTATATTATTATTACATTAAGCTTTAATATCTCTTTAGAGATTTATTCAGCGTAAAATACATTTTCACCATCAATAAAAAATATAGATAAATAACAACAAAATTTTAAAAAAGTGGTAATACAAATAATGAGAACAAAATGAAATAAAATGTTATATGATAATAAATATAAATAAAATAAAAACGGTAAACATGTGATTAAAAATAACTCAAAATTATTGTGCTTTGAATATATGAAAAACAAAAAGTTACGCTTACAATTAAGGTCTGGACATTTCATTTTGTTTTAAAAACATTAAAATTAAATAGCGTATTAATAACAAAATATTTTCATAACATGGGTTATCAAAAACCCTAATCGTGAGCTTTCAACTTGTTGGATTCCAATTATGAAGTTTACAATTGTTTGCTGAAATTGGGTAACTGTTATTATGTTTATTCAATCAGCATTCTTAAAATAATTTTTCTTAATGTTTATTACTTTAAATGTTTTACAAAAATTATCTTTTAGCAGTAAATATCTTAGCAAAACCGAATGTGGGCCCGCATTTTAGTGCCGGTGGTGGGATTCGAACACAGAGTTCCAAATTCGAGCGCTGTACCGCTAGACCACCCGGCAATGATGGTGTCATTTTTAATTAAATAAATATAAAAAATAATCGATTTGTCAAAAAACAGATGTTTTAAAATAGTACTAGCAATAGTACTTAATAGTTATAAAAATTCTTAAAATTTTTTTTATATATCTTTAAAATTATTAAAATCACCGATAAAATATATTCAAATATTTTTCACAAACTTGTTTATTTAAAAAAAACCATTTTTGTTAATAATTGATATTACATAATAATTTTAGAATACGTTTAAATAATGAAGATTGCTGTGAAAAAATTTGAGTCAACTATAAAGGTATAAATTTTGATGTTGAAAAAAATTTACCACAACCAACTAAATTGTATTGTATTTCAGAAAGAGTTGTAGTCCTTATATCTTGAGATCACATTTTCACAGTCAAAATTATTATGAACTTACTTTTGTATACATTATTATAAAAAACTATTTTATGAAAAAGCACAATACTTATTCAATTATTTAAAAATATATTTCAATTTAAACCAAATTTAAAACTAAAACATATTTAATAATTAATAAAAGGAAATAATTTTGTGTACATTACAACATATAATTTTTGTTGAAATTCTAAAATTAACAATTTTTATTAGCACAAACTTTAAATTAACAAAAAAATTTAACAAAAAACTTAAATTTATACGGTTGATTTAAACAATTTGAATTTTAGTGTAATGATTATTAATAATGTTTGATTGTTTTAAAAAGAAAAATTTTAAAAGTGATAATTTAAAAAAACATAAAATATTGTATTAAAATATGTTATTAATTTAACTCAAGTTTAGTTTTTGTACATAACAATTTTAAACTACTGAAAACAGAAATAATTAGTTATTTTAAAAAATAAACTTTTGTTGTTAAAAATGTAATTTAATAATATTTTCAAAATATAAAATTAAAAATTTATATATATAATTATATAAAAAAAGATTTTTTAGTTGATTTATTTAGTGCGGACACTATAAAATCTGCGTTCCGTTTTGTTATGAACTACTTTTTTATGGTATTATGAATAAAATCAATTTAATAAACGTTTTAAACGTAATTAGTAAAGAAAGTATTTTTAAAAGATTTGTTCACAATAAATCGATACCTGTTAAAGTTGGTTTAAATGCACGGCTGAAGTTAATAGAAACAGTAGATCATCGCCTACGGACAAGACGTCATGAAACTTCTATGCAGGTAAATATTATACTAATATTATTTAGTTATAAAAACGTTTTTACATGTGAGAATTGGTTGTGGTTAAAGTTATATTTTAAACTAGTAATTAAATTTTTTAAGATTGTATAGTTACTATTTTTTAACAAACATTTTATTATTTATATTATTTTGTAAATCTTATTTTAACATGCTAATCTTTTGATGTTTACAACGAAATTTAAGAAAATTTTTGATTTGATTCCAGTTTTAATAAAAGTTTATTTTAAATTAAAAAAATTATTTGCAAAATATTTACTGTTTTTATAAAAATCTATTGAATTAGAAACATGAAATTTATTTAAGAAGCTGTTTATTAATGCATAAAAATAAATATTGTAAAAATTTAATGTATGACCACAAAGAATATTTTTATTACGAACCTTTATTTTTAGTTAGAATAATTAATTATAATGCAGTTTGTTTAATTTATTACCTAAGTGGTTAAGGTACCGTCTAAAATTTAGAAACAATTGATGACATTTACTTCCATATTATTCACACATCCGTATAGGATTCTACGTTCACGGTTTTTGAAAGGGTGCAGATATATGTTGGCTAGAATACTTAGCTCCTGTTTCTAAGATAAAGTTTTGATCAAAGTAACGTGAAGATTATCATGAAAAGTATCCATTCAAGTACGTTTCTAACAGCTTTTCCTTTTTTCCAATCGGCGTTGGGAAAGATAGAGCTACGATACGTGAGATTCCATTAGGATTTTTACAAAAGATGTGTTTGAGCTAACTATTTCCGTTGTGGCAACTACAATAAGGGTTATCTTGAATTTGGTAATTGTTAATATTTTTAGTCTAATTACCTGATACGCAGGATGCGAAATGGGTGTTGTGTTAAATATATCTGGGACATTTTCTTTTAAATGTAATGAGTTTTAGGATTTTTGAATTGGTAAGGGTTCAGGTTTTAGTTGTGTACAGAGGTATTGAGCGAACCATTGTACAGAAAATCCTTATCATGGTATTTGGATTGATGCATTTTTATTTATTATATATGTTATATATATTTTATCTTTAAAGTGGATTTGCAAGTTTTTTATGTGAACAGCACCGAAATGAATTTGACGATTTACTTTATAAGATGGACTACTGTCAAGTAATTGAAGTGTTTGGACGCGGATGCTAATGATCCTGAGGATTTGAGTTATACTTATAAAGTATTAATTTTCATTGATGGTGATAGTCCTCACTATTTCTCTTTCACGTGTTGCATTCTGGACTAGATTATCATAGGCATCTAGATTAATAACAACAGGGACCGAGTGCACAGCGATATAACTGGGTGGGTGCAATCATACACCCAGGGTACTTAAGATATATATATATATATATATCATATTTTGTCCATGGACTAAGGGATATAACCTTGACAAAATATCAGGCGACCTCGTTAAACAGTGTCGCCGTCACAAGGATGCTGTTTATTAGCCAAGAAATTTCGTTATTTTTCTGCGTCTGTTACGCCTATGAAGCTATAGAAATTGATCGTTTAATGTGCCGTACAATGAATTTAGTATTTGAAGTGTTTTTTGTTTCATACTTAATCTACTACTTCAACTTATCACTTATTGTTTATTGTATCACCCTATCTTCCCCCTCACCCAAAGATTAACAAACTTATTATGCATACCGATATTAACATGAAAGATGCCAAAATTTCCATTCCAATTGGCGATGACAACGTTGCCTCACTGAACGGAATTCCCGATCAACACAAATTCGAGCGTTGCGCTCGCATTTTCATGCCTGCCAAGTCGGCTACACAGTCGGGAACTCATGGCAATCGACTGTGGCGAGTTGAATTTGACAATCGCGAACGATGGGAAAATCCGCTTATGGGATGGACCAGTACGGGCGATCCACTTTCGAACTTAACTGTTGAATTTCGGTCGGCCGAAGAAGCCAAAGCGTATTGCGACAATCAGGGATGGCCGTCGTTTGTCGAACAGCCCGCTAAGACCAAGATGCGCGTCAAGTCGTATGGGGCTAATTTTTCGTGGAACAAGCGTACTCGCATTGGATCGAAATAGATGGAGATTGTGTGTGTAGTTGACTGACTTTATTTTTTTTGGTGGGGGCTAGAAATATATAAATTTTAGTTGTGTGTTCTTTTTCTTATTTGTAAGCGTGTGTGTGTGTAATTGGTTGTTGATATTTTTATTAGTTAGACATTGAGTGTTTTTAAAAAAATACATTATGATGTGTTGTATCTACGTCAAGCTGTTATGCTCTGTTGTTGTTGCTGTTCCATTTCATATATGCTTACAATTGTTTGGGAAAACTAAAATTCGGATAAATCGATTTTTGGAAGGACGTAGTCGGTAGTACTTTTTGTGGATAGACCATGGATAAAGGTTTGACACAGCTGTTAACTGCCCAAAAATAGTTTAGTTCTCTAACAGATTTTTCTTTTTATCCAATGTCTCTGTTTTTAATCGGCATCCTCCATTTTTTTTCTTCCTATTTACCTCTATACAATCTAGCCAATTTCTCTTTGATCAACCTTTACTTTTTCCAATGCCAAAATTCATTTTGTGACGTATTTAGTTTTCTTTTTTTCCCGTTGAATGTGGCGATACTATTTCAATCATTTTATGGGTAACTTTTAGCTTGCTTGTACAATAGGTATATAGAAGCTCGGTTCTTAAGTTCGACGCAAGACGGAAGACCAATAAACCCTTGGGATTTGAGTCATGTTTATGAAGTCTCAATTTCTCACGTGGTGCATTCTGGACTAGGTACTCACAGGCATCTGGAGTAATAGCAGTTAAATAACTGGGATTCCGTTTCGGTAGGTGGGTGCGAGCATACATTTGGGTTTCTTAAAAGGTATTCTAAGCTATATATATATATATATATATATATATATCATATGTAGCCGTTGGGCTAAGGGAGAAAACCTTGACAAAAATTCAGCGATCTTTTCAATCTTTGCGAACAGTGACGCTGTCACAAAGATGCCATTTATCAGTCAAAAAACGTTGTTATTTTTTACGCTTATTGTGTTTATCAAGCTATCGAAGTCAATCGTTTTTATATGCCGTACAAATATAGAAATAGTGAAGGGGTAACTGTGTCATCAACCAAATGATGTTCTTAAGTACTGATTACTTTATTTAAATTGTATTATGTACATATATAGAGATTATATAGAAAAATTAGCATTGTACAAGTTAAGTGCGAAGGGTGGAATTCATATGCACAATTGTGCGGTTATTTTTAATCGTAGACAGTCGACTATTTTATGAGTTTTCGTTTTATTTTATACAGATACAACATGCCAATTTCTGTAGATCGTGAACGTCGTAGCAATGCTGGTTCGCGAATGGATCGGCTTTTAAATGAAGAGGAGGACGAAGAATTTTATTGTAGCGCTTACGGAGGCTTTACAGAGGTGAGATATAATTGATAGTTTGCTAATAATTGCAGTTTTGTGTAATATTATAGCTACTGATGATTGTAGCGGAAGCCCAGTTATACCGCTGTACACCTCGAGTGCACCTAGTCTAGAATGTGCAACGTGGAGACAACAGTCATTATTGGAAATTGAAACTTTACAATCGTTACTCAAATATTCAAAATTATTAACATTATTTGAAACATTTAAGAAGTTGATTTGAATTAGCGTCCGAAATGAGGTTTGCAACTAAGCGCTTTTTGGCGACTTTTATTTAAATTGTTGATATTAGGGATGTACGTTTGGTTACAAATGTGCTAAAATTGATCCGCAAACGAATGATTTGAGGCATTATTCTGTTTGGTCTTGACGACGTACGTGTGAGTTTTAAATACAGTTTTGTTGAGTTTATTTATATTTATTTGGAAGTGATAAGGTTTAAATATATTTTTTTGGTTATCTTCCAAATTGATTTATTTGTTTTATATATTTATTTTTCAAGGAAGATGAGGATATAGATTACCAATCTGAAAGTTCCGTCGAAGACATCATTGACTCCGATTTTGCAGATGAGAGTAGCGGAAGTGACGATGAAGATAGGGCGGGAGGTGGTGGAAGACGTTCGGACAATGATGACGACGATGAAGGACGCAAGCGACAGCGCAAGAACCGCGTAATGACTAAAAATTACAAAGTAAATATTTAGGTTATATTTATACTACTAATTAATTGGAAGTAGTATATATATTATGCAATAAAAATCACTTTAAAGAAGTTCCAAATAAAAATATAAGAAGACGTAAACTGTGAGATGAATTCATTTCGTATATTTTTTCATATTTTTCGTATATTTTAAAGAAGTGTTTGAAGTAAAAATTGTATATTTTTGTAAGGTATTTAGGACAATTAAAAACTGCTTTTTATTGTTTTTTAGGAACCGAAGCGTTCTAAAACGACGTTGAAATCACAAGATGCTAAATCTACCGAACGGAAATTGGTTGAAAAAGTTATGGGTGAAGCCATGTCTAAGCCCGATACCCAATTGGGTGACAAGGCTGCTTCGAAACAGACTACCCAATCAATAGACCAATCAGATTGCAGTAAGGTTTTGGTTATAATTTCTTGGAAGCTGTTGATTGGTTGTTTGGCTTATTTGCAATATAATTTTGTGAAAATCAATGATTGAGGCTTATACATAAATGTAGCTTATAGTTGTAATAATGGTAAATCACGTGACTTTTTAATTTTTGTATGGTCTATTCTGGACGTAGACTAAAGCAAGTCAGAAGTCGAGTACACAACATTACAATTGGACCTTCTCTTTGTTATGGATGTATCCATCCATTGAATACCAGACAGTCTCGTCAATTCTTGCACAAATTGGCTCTTTCACAACGATTCATTTGTTTCATTATAGTTGGTGACGAAGTTGCTTATTATTCATTAATTCCATATTTGTATGGGATATTGAACAATCGACTTTATAAGCTTATCAGACTTGGAAGAATGACACGACGTCTGGGTTAATTGATGGCATCACTTTGCAAAGAGTTACAAAGCCGTCTAATTTTTGCTAATATTTTATCGCTTAGCCCAATGGGTACATGTGACATACGTGTACATTTTAAGATGTCTTTTAAGTATCCTAGATGTTTGCTTGCATTTATCCGCCAAGGTGAGAGTGTAGTTATATTGCTGTAGATTTTTCCTTGATCTGTGTTAATCTTCGTTGATGATGATGAGTTACGTCGATATGGGATTGTCACAATTATATTTACGCCTACTACTGCTAATTATTTGTTATTATTATTATTATTATTATTATTATTATTATTATTATTATTATTATTATTATTATTATTATTATTATTATTATTATTATTATTATTATTATTATTATTATTATTATTATTATTATTATTATTATTATTATTATTATTATTATTATTATTATTATTATTATTATTATTATTATTATTATTATTATTATTATTATTATTATTATTATTATTATTATTATTATTACTATTATTATTATTATTATTATTATTATTATTATTATTATTATTATTGTTATTGCTATTATTATTATTATTATTATTATTATAATATATTATTATTATTATTATTATAGTAGTGTCGGGGTGGCCTTGCACTACAGTACTCAACTCAGATCTGGGTGAGTATAGGTTGAATCCCCACCACCAGCACTAAATGCGGCCCGTATTCGACTTAGATAAAACATGTCTACTATTGAAAGATGCGTTTCCCATGAAACATTTAAAGTATTACAAATCACCATTATTGTTGCTATTATTATAATAGTAATTTGAACTGTGTGATTCATTTCGTGTAGGACGTCCCACACTTCGGCCAAGTAAATTCAAGCTACTGTCGACCAAGAAGTCGAACTTAATCGTCGGCGTATTCAGAGTACTACGGCGGCGGTAAAACGCAAGGCCTATTTGGCCGAAATAGCACAGCGCAAAAATCTGCCCGAAGTTCGGCGTTTAACCCAAGAAGAATTGATTGCCGAGGCCAAAATTACGGAAGAAATCAATCGCCGGTCGTTAGGTGAGTTTCTAGTTGGGGTTGGTTTGAGAGCGGGTTGCTGACAGTCGCCTCTTTATTATAAATTTATATTATTTGTACAATATACTGAACGATCAACTCTTATGGCTTGTGACAAGCGTAACAAACGTAGAAGTATAACACAATTGGTTGGTTTGGTGGTAGATGGTATCCTTGTGACGGCACCACTGTTTGCAAAGATTGACAAGGTCGCCTGATTGTTTGTCAGGGCTATCCATTCGAGTCCAATGGCTATGTGATAAGCGTAACAAACGTAGAAGTAGAATGGACTTCCTTGTACCGTCGCCACTGTTTGCAAAGATTGACAAGGTCGCCTGATTTTTGTCAGGATTATCTCCCATAGCCCAACGGTATACATATACTTTAAGATACTTTTAAACTACCTTTAGTGTATGCTTGAATCCATCCGCAGTACAGTTATACCGCCGTGCACTAAGTCTCTGTTATTATTAATTTAGTCAGCATACATCATCATCATCATCGGGGATAAACATCCCCCACCGGTTATTATTAATATCTGCCCTGTTGATCACGGCATTTACTTGATTTTTGTAAGATTTTCGACCGCCAGTATATAGACCAGTTAACCGCTGCTAGCCATCGAGGTAAGAAGACGAACAATTTTTAAATCACTTTTTCTAGGCCCCTTTCCGGGTGGAGCAAGTAGTGCTGTCCCTAAATAGGGCTGCTTGGTGATAATACTCAGGGTGACACCGATAACCGTTGTCGTCTTCTTGTTAACGCGTTAACGACTTTAACGCCTGAGTATCCGTTTGGTCCACGGCTGTTTATTTGGCACAGTCTTATTTACAGCTAACATTTACTGCTAAAGGTCATTCCACTATCCGCCACCTGTGGACGCGCTAAGTAGGGGTAGGTCACCCCCTTAGTTAGTCAGCATACACCACATGGAAGAGGAACAGTCAGGAAATTGAGACTTTATAAGCCTTACTTAGATAGGGATGCTAATGATCCTGAGGATAGGGATGCTAATGATCCTGAGGACTGGGATGCTAATGATCCTGAGGACTGGGATGCTAATGATCCTGAGGATTGGGATGCTAATGATCCTGAGGATAGGGATGCTAATGATCCTGAGGATTTGGGATGCTAATGATCCTGAGGATTTGAGTAATGCTTATACAGTCTCAATTTCCAATGATGGTGATATTCCTGACTGTTCGTCCTCCACGTGGTGCATCCTGGACTAGGTGCCCCTAGGCATCTAGACTAATAACAGCAGGGTCCGAGTGCACAGCGGTATAACTGGGCTTCCGCTACGGCGGGTGGGTGCAAACATACACCCAGGATACTTAAAAGGTATCTATAGGTATACGTATACCATATGTAGCCCTTGGGCTAAGGGAGATAACCCTGACAAAAAAATCAGGCGGCCTTGTCAATCTTTGCGAACAGTGGCGACGTTACAAGGATGCCGTCTACAAGCCAAGAATCTTCGTTATTCTTTTACGTTTGTCTACGCTTGTCAAGCCATCGAAATCGATTGTTCTACATGTCGTATAAATATGGGAAATAATGAAGAGGTGACCACGTCACCAACCAAAATGAAAAAATGAAAAAAAAAACCTTAAGATATGCTTTAGGTACCCTGAGTGTAATCTTTTATCTATCCACCAAAGTGGAGGGTCAGTTATACCACTGTCTATTGCTGTGTTAGTCGAAATGCTTGGCTGTATCTTGTTCAGGAGATGGCAGTCAAGAAATGAAATTGATATTGTCAGAATCGTGCTTTGCATTTGTCGCTGCTTGCTGAAATGATAATCTTCCATTTTCCCGTAAGATTATGGGTTTTTTTGCAGAAACATTCATTTTATCATTTTTGTTGGTGACGTGGTCACCTCTTCATTAGTTCCCATATTTATACGACATATAAACGATCGATTTCAATGGCTTGATAAGCGTAACAAACGTGGAAGAATAACAAAGTTTCTTGGCTGGTAGACGGCATCCTTGTGACGTCGCCACTGTTCGCAAAGATTGACAAGGCCGCCTGATTTTTGTAAGGCTTATCTCCCTTAGCCCAAGGGCTACATATAATATACGTATACATTTAGATACCTTTTAACTATCCTGGGTGTATGTTCGCACCCACCCGCCGTAGCGGAAACCCAGTTATACCGCTGTGCACTCGGACCCTGTTGTTATTAGTCTAGATGCCTAGGGGCATCTAGTCCAGGATGCACCACGTGGAGGACTAACAGTCAGGAATATCACCATCATTGGAAATTGAAACTTTATTAGCATTACTCAAATCCTCAGGATCATTAGCATCCCTTTTGCAAAAGCAGGGCCGCTAACTATGCGTTGTTATCGTCCCCCTTTTCTAAATCAGACTTGGTAACGATTATGGATGAAAAATCCGGAAATTGTATCGTAAATTTATTCGAGTCCATATATTAATATATCGTTTTAAAGTTATGCTTACTTTTGGTTTTTCCATAACACGTTTTAAAGCATAATTGTAAGATTTTATACATGGGAGACATTTTATACTTATATAAATACACACACACACACACACTCACACCAACCGGATGTATTTTTGCAATATAAAAAAATTTGATACTTGTCCTGTCGAACGCTCAATGCTTTTCTCTCTATGCATTATCATATTGCGTTCTTTGTTATTCCATATTGATTTTTTGCTTTAAAATGAACGAAACTGGGCGTGTACTTGTAAACTTTTTCAAGCACTATCAGCCAATCATAATGTGAACCGATCAACATAAATTTAAATTTAAATTTAACAAAAAAAAGACAAATTCACGTATTGATTAATCTTTAAGTAATTTGAATTTCTTAAGGAATAAATAGAGAATGACTTATTACAAAGAGCTTTTCTCCCCCCCCCCGACTAGTGACATTTGGCTATGATCTTGTAGGAACGGACGATCTAACAAAACATTGTGATTGGTGAAGCATAGTCACCTCTTCATTGTTTCTCTATATTCGTACGATCGATTTCGATGGCTTGTGATAAGCGTAACACAAATGTAGAAGAATGACGAAGTTTATTGGTTAATAAAAGATATCTTTGTGACGGCACCATCAATCACGACGTTGTCAGATTTTTTTGTCAGGATTATTTCCCTTAGGCCAAGAGATACATATGGTATACATATACCTTAAGATACGTTTTAAGTACCCGCCGTAGCGGAAGCCCAGTTATTCCGCTGTACATTCGATCTCTGTTATGCTAGTGTAGGATGCACCACATGGGGGGGACAGTCACGAATATCATCATCATTATAATTTGAGACTTTATTAACATTACTCAAATCCTAGTGGGGATCCTTAGGATTCAATAAGAGGCCAAGTCATTGACAGGGTTGAACATGGTTCAGCGAATCCACTCGACCGGAACAGATACAACTAATTTTCTTGAATTTAAGTTGGTCACCGTTGCAATAATTGTCGTGCAGATAACGTATACTGGGACTGCATTGGCATTATTCAAATCATCAGAATTCTAATTTCTTTAATTACCGCCAATGATACTTTTTCGTTTCGTTTTGTCCCCCCGCCCCCCAATTAGCTCGTTATCAGCGCATGGAAATTGAAAAGAAAAAAGCGCGCATACAAAAGACCGTCCATTCGACACCGATGATACGCTGTCATTCGTTTACGGTGCCCCTGCTAGACGAACAGCCCAACGTTTATGGCGTGTCGATCAATCATGCCGAGTAAGTTGCGTTGTCGAACGATTGCAAATGGACACATGCATTTTTCGGTCAACCTATGGCATCAAAGTGAATGTCGAGTACATAATGGCCCACAAAAAGGAGTTCAAGTTTCAATATACACGATCATCAATGTACAATTATGGTTCTATTTGTGACTGTCACTTCTGCAGGGATGCTAATAATCCTGAGGATTAATTTCTGACTGTTCCTCGTTCACGTGGAGTAGATGTCCACCGGCCATGTAGACTACTAACAGCAGGGACCGAGTGCACAGCGGTATCACGTGATTCCCACTTAGTGAATGGGTGCTAGCATAGATCCAAAATGCTTGAAGGGCATCTCAAGGCATTCATTTACCACATGTAGCCGATTAGATTGCATTGTCGCAAGGAAGCGGCTTTCTATCCAAGAAACTTCATTGCCAATTTGCATCCAACAACTACTTCGCATAGGAAATGGGGATGCCATGCGAACTGATGGGGGAAGTAGTTCTGCTACCCAACTTTGGGATGCTAATGATCCTGAGGATTTGAGTAATGCTTATAAAGTCTCAATTTCCAATGATGGTGATATTCCTGACTGTTCGTCCTCCACGTGGTGCATCCTGGACTAGGTGCCCCTAGGCATCTAGACTAATAACAACAGGGTCCGAGTGCACAGCGGTATAACTGGGTTTCCGCTACGGCGGGTGGGTGCGAACATACACCCAGGATACTTAAAAGGTATACGTATACCATATGTAGCCCTTGGGCTAAGGGAGATAACCCTGACAAAAAATCAGACGGCCTCGTCAATCTTTGCGAACAGTGGCGACGTCACAAGGATGCCGTTTACCAGCCAAGAAACTTTGTTATTTTTCCACGTTTGTCTACGCTTGTCAAGCCATCGAAATCGATCGTTCTACATGTCGTATAAATATGGGAAATAATGAAGAGGTGACCACGTCACCAACCAAAATGAATGAATGAAAAATGTTTAATATAGAAATGAATGAAGACATAACCTACATTACCAGTCACAATAAATTAATGAAAAATAAATTAACACTATTTAACCGTTTGTATTTGCTTTATTATTTTTTTGTATGATACACCACAATAGTACATTGCATCACTGAACGTTGTTGATTTTATTTATTTATTGTAGTTATAGCAACCGGTATTGCATATTGTTTATTGTATGTACAATGATTCACCCCAAAATTTATATTTACTTATTATTATTATTATTTGGGAGCATTTTAGCAATGAAGTAATTGTAGTAATCAAAATAAAAAGAGGTTTTAGTGTAGATTTGCCAAGTGTAATGTTAACTGTTGGCAATACAAATCCTGTGCAGCTCCTTGTGGTGCATTTTGGACTAAGGCTTAATTGAGGGGTTGGAAAGAATGTTTGGGCCGATGAGTGTAAACATGCGAAGCAAAAATATATAATTTTAGGGATGTTAATGATTTGAGTAATGCCTATACAAAGTCCCAATTTCCAATCATGGTGATATTGCTGACTGTTCCTCGTCCATGTGGTGCATCCTAGACTAGGTGTTCATATGCATGTAGACTAATAACAGCAGGGTCCGAGTGCACAGCGGTATAACTGGGATTCCATTACGACGGGTGGGTGCAAGCATACACCCCAGGGCACATAAAAGGCATTTTAAGGTGTATGTTTAGCCCTTGGATTAAGAGCGATAACCCTGATAGAAAATCAGGCTTCTTTGTCACAAGGATGCCGTCTACCACCTTATCAAGCTGTCATCAACACCACAATGAATCAGTGAATGATTTGATTCTACAAGTATTCCCTCATGGCATATTACGCGGTTTCATCCACAGGCGTCGTCCTATTTGTCAATAAATCGATCGCTATTTCTTCCACGCATCCTGTATTGATTTTTTCAGATCAGCCGTTCGTGCAGGTCCCCTAATTACCGACCCTTCGGCTAAATGTTCGCGCAACCTCGTCACGTTTGCCAGCGACGAATGTTTCCGCCAATCGATGCCCCGTTCGATGCATCCGCTTACTAATCAATCGGGATTGGTCAATACGCAACTTCCTTGCAAACCGAAATGTCGGCCGCGCACATGTCCGATAAGCGGTCTGCCAGCTCGATACGTCGATCCACTGACCCTAACGCCCTTCGCCAATTTGGCTGCCTTTCGCGTACTTCGACGACTGTTTGCCATTCATTTGGAAACGAACACGCCGCCTTTGGAATTGTTGCGCGAATATCGTTTTGGCAAATAATTTTTGGACGTTGATCACTCGTTGTACAAATGTTTTCAATATATAACCAACAAGAGATGTGTTTTATGAATGTAATACTTGGTAGTGTTTTTTTTGTCCCGATTTATAGGTGGATTTGTTTGAAGAAAATGAGGGCCTTGTGATTAGTACAGTAGTTGACCAATCTGACTTGTAAGGATTTGAGTAATATTCGGAATGGTGATATTTCCGACTGTGTATCCTCCACATGGCGTATTCTAAACTAGGCGTATCTAAGCATCCTAAACTAATACGGAAGGGATTGAGTGTACAACGGTAAAAGTGGGTTCCTATTTTAGCAGATTGGTGTAAACATAATCCCAAAGTACTTAAAAGGTATTTTAAGCCTTTGGGCTACATATATTGTTTACGAACAGTAGCACTGTTAAAAGGATGCTGTCTATTAATCAAACAACTTTGTTTGACTAATTTTGGAGTTTTATCAACGCATTAGTCAAGCAATCCTTTTCAGTTATTCTAGGTTGGCAAGTGCGCTGGTTTGGACATACATACATAGTCGCCCAACGCATAATCTGTCAAAATTGACTACATTAATGGAATCCTCGAGTCTGTAGAAACGAAACCTTGGTGGACGAACCAAATACTATCTGATATAGTGAAAAGGGATGGTGTTAAATCTATATTACGTTTACTCGTATATTTTAAACGCAAATAGCCAATAGATTACTACGTTTTCCTTCAATTTATTGTTGAATTTGTTTGAAAATGAGGGTTTAGTAGTTGAAAAAACATGTAAAAATTAAAATAGTAATTAACTAATTGAATATGTATGATTATCTATACTTTTCTTGAGATAAAAAAATACTATTTTTGGGGAACTTAAATATGAATTTTACAAAAACGTTTAACAATAATTGGAAGTCAGTAATTTTTGAGATTTGAGTTATGCCTACATAAAGTCTCAATTTCTAATGATGGTGATATTCCTAACTGTTCCTCGTCCATGTGGTGCATCCTGGACTAAGTGCCCATAGACATCTAGACTAATAACAGCAGAGTCCGAGTGCACAGCGGTATAACTGGGCTTCCGCTACGGCGGGTGGGTGCAAGTATACACCCTTATCAAGCCGTCGAAATCGATCGTTTTATATGCTGCATAAATATGGAAAATAATGAAGAGGTGAATACGTCACCAACCAAAATGAATAAGTAATTTTGTGCAACAAATTTTTAAAAAATGTACAAAATAAATCTATAAAAAAAGACGTATTTAGTAAAAATTTAAAGACATTTGTTTGACTGAATACTGTAATTGCATATGCCGATAATGTAAACTATTTTTGTCAATGTGCATTTTATAGTTCTGTACTAAAATATTTAAAATGACAATAGTAATAGAAATAATCGGTTTACAAAAGATATAATTAGTATTTTGAGTATAGTAGTACTTTAGTAATATATCTAATTGACAATAGAAACTAAAAAAGGTCAAAAGTAGACAGACTCAATAAGAAATCAGTTTTTATCTACAAATGAATGTACTTTTGTTATAACTCGTATTAAATAGCTAAGCGGTAAATTTGCTTCCGAATTGTTTCGGTGACTACAAGCAGTTTTATATAGGGCATATTTCTAAAGTACATGCTATTAAATTAGGTTAGAATAAATATAAAATTTATTAGAACAGGACGTGACATAATAGGGACTTTAGAAAGATTAGAAACAATTTGAAATAAAAAAAAAGTTATATTAGTATTGTCAGATTCACTTGTATAATAAATTTACTAGGTTTTTAAGTCAACCTACTAAATTTCTTATACAAGTGAATCTGACAATACTAATATAACATTTCTAAAAACATATAATCCCTTAAAAACCCATTGTTAAATTTAAAATTTGTTTTAGTACAAGCCCCTTTTACTTTAATTAATGTAACATTTTTAATACAATAAAAATGTATTTTAATGAATAAAACAGTTTTCAAAAATACAAACGCAGAAAATAGGCCTTTTGGTGCTTTTTTGTGTTTATTAAACATTTTAATGTAAGAAGGAGAATTATATATATATATATATATATATATATATATATATATATATATATATATATATATATATATATATAATAAATTACTACACTTGCACTATCCTATCATCTCGTTGCTGGCACTAAAATAAAAATACACTTGCAAAAATGTTTTATAGTATGCATCATAAAAATAATAAAACAAACATTTCAAGTTTTTTAAAAATATATTGTACAGTTTAAAAAATGAAATACGTAACATGTAATTAGTTAATTAAAGGTTTGTTCAATGTAATGATAAAATAGTAAAAATAAATAAAATTACTCTTTAAAAATCTTCAATATGTTAACGCCTTGATTTAAACGTAAGCAACTTAATTTTTGTAATTTAGTAATAGTATGCTATGTTTAAAACACGCTCCTATTTAAGTTAAATATAGAGAGATAAATTTTTCACTAGTTTTGTAAATATGTAGACTTTAACTCACAATGCTAAATGTTCAGATAATTTAAATATTTTTATGCAAAAGTCGAAAAAACAACAACAACAATTTAATCAAATTAAATAGCTCTTTGACTTGCATAATTATACAAATAAAGTAAATACATACATCTCAAAAATCACAAAAACAGAAACATATATAAATGAAATTAGTAATATATCTTTAAAATGCTTTTATCAATTCAGGTTTTTTTTTCTAAAATATCACATCTGTGAACTGTACAAAAATAAAACATCTATAATGCTAAATTAAAACAGTTAACAAAAAACATTCTTTTTAAAATTGAAATATAATCAAAATCTATTTTTGTTCTCGGACTAATCGCAAATGAGCTAATTCTTTCTCTACTTCACGATATTCTCTGTTCAATCGATCAATTTCGTATTCTTTCAGTGGTCTTTGCCAACGATAGCCTGTTAAGTTTAAATATATTTAATATGTGATACAAATACACCACTAAAATTTCCACACTATTAAGTTATTAAAAAAAGTTTAGTGAAAACTAATAGCTGTCTCATTTTGAAAACTCTCAAACAATAAAAGTATATTTTACACACAATTAGTATATATAATTTAAATAACAATAATTTTTACTATAATTATTATAAAACATTAAAATTCATTTTTTATTAATAAAGCATATAAAAAATATCCAAAACATTTTAATCGCTTCAATGTTTTCCAATTATTGCGTAATAAATTAATTTTAAATATAACTAAATTAATAACTAAAACATACATCACTAAACTGAATTTAAAAATTATTTAATCTAGAAATAATTAAATATATTAAGTAAAAAATTTATCCAATTATTGTCTACTAACCATTGTCATAAAATGGCGATGAAAAGTGGGGATCATATAAACGTGAAGATGCATAAGGGTAAAAATTGCTCACAGCTGCGTGTTTTTCATTTTCAATTTTCATAGCTTCATGTAACGTTTTATCTAGAGCAGCCATTAAAGCTTCGTTACGACCTCCAGTGTGTTCATAAGCTCCTTTCAAAGTCCTTGTATTATAAAATTAATAAATTTAAGAAGTAAAAAAACTAAGTACATTTTCAGTTTAAATTATTCAATTTTGTTTGTATTAAAGGTTTGCGTTGCACTGTAATAAGTATCACCAAAAAGACATAAAAAACGTTACTACTACAAATTATATATTTTTTATAAATAAAAAAAATATTAAATACATAAAATAATTGCCTTATTGAAAATGTTTAAAAATATTAAAGACAAAACCTTGAAAATCTCCATTAATATGAGATAAACTAATACATAAAAATCAACTTTCTTTTTATAAAAATGCATAGTTCAGTTGTCATTAAAAGAATTTTTTAAGAAAACAAATTTTAAACTAAATTTAAACGTTTTTGTACATTAAAATTAACTGTTTTAGTTAAAAAATATTAGTAACATCAAACTATTCATACAAATTGAAAATAACTGTTAGTGTAAAAAGATACTCAATTTTAAAACTATCAAATACAACTTAAAATTTATATAATAACCGTATATTAATAAAAAATTGTTATCAGAAATATACCTTTCAAGTTAAAAATAAATAAACTAACCTCAATTCAATTAACAATTCTCCATCTAATGAGTACTTTTTTCTATAAAATTCACTATAAATTGAATAAAATACAATAAATAATATGCCTACTGCAAATGAAGAAATGCTTCCTGAAAACGGCGACGTTCAACTAAGTCAACTATCGAATTTGTACTACTTAAAATTTTGTAAAAATTAATATACAGCAAAACATTACTTATTTAAATTTACTTTCGGTTTAGAAGAATTTGTATAACTTTCATAATATCTGTTTTTATTTAATGCACATAAACCTATATTAATTAAAAGAAATAATTTTTTATTATTAAAAAAAATTCATTTAAATTATATAAACTTACAATGTTGACATTTATTGCAAGAAGATTTAAATTCATCAGTCTGATCTCTTAATACAGTATCAACAGGTTTTGCAATTTCTTGATTTCGGATTTGTGCTTTAGAAAACCATTCACCTTCAGATCGATAACGTCGAACTAATTTTTTCAGTCTTTCCAATTCAATTTCTAAAGCTAAAAAACATATAAAAAATATTCAATTACCAGATTTTATATCATCCATTAAAATATTATCAACAAATATTTAATAAAAGAAGCAACTTCTACATGTTCAACGCTAAATATGGCAAAATTAAATCGTAAACATTTTATACAATATTTTCTATAAATAATGTTTAGTATATTAAAACTTAATTGCATACAAATATTAAAAATAATTAAAATAATAATATAAAGAATTTTTAATAAAATAATAATAATTTAATTTAAAGTATGTTAAAGTGTAAAATAATTATAAAATGTTTCTAAATATATTGTAAGTAAAAAATTATTAAAAATTATTTCATATTAATAATTTTATTTTATACAATTTTTAAAGTATTTAATAATCATTAAATAATTGTTTTTATTTCGGGATTTAATAAGTGAACGTATCGTGCAGTCGATAGGTGGGGAGCGCGTCACGCTGCACGTTCATTTATGAGTTGCTCATCCTTTTCTCTTTTCTTGTTTTGAATATTATTGCAGTGTTTTTGCATTGTAATACGTAACTTGCTTATTATTAATTTTGTTTATTTATAATGTTTGCTCGTTTTCCATAATTGCTAACTTCCACTTTTGAATCACTGCGGTACGCTTGCGTGACGTGCTGATCAAAAGTAGCCTTGTTGTTTCGCGCTTGCTTACTGTCATTACATGTTAATCGTTTTAATCGTTGTTTTTGTGTTGTTTTTTTTATAATAATTGTCGCAATTTTATTGCTCAATACTTCGTTTTTATACTGTTTTTATACTTCGTGGTTAGCTTGTTATATATTTTTTGTGTGCTCCTTGTGTCAATTGTGTAGCTGTGTTGCGCAATTGCTTGAACAAGTGCGATTTATTTGTACTCGTGCTTAAAATATTTGTATTTATATCCGAATATCACCTTGTTTGTTTTGCATTGTGATACTTGTTATATTTTAGTATTCACTTTTAGACCGCTTTTTCAATGAGTTCCCCCAATTCGTCAACTTGTGGCAGGCGCGGGTTCAGTAAGTCAGTAAAGTCAGGTATGCTCTACCTGGTTTTATGAGTACTGCACCGGTCTTTCGGAAGCTCTTTATAGCGTGTTAGCTAATAGCAACACTGATTTTTATTGTATCAATTGCCTTTGGGCCAGAGAGGCTAAGATTACTCCCCCTTCTGATCCTAAGTTAGATCTTTTCCTTGACCTAGTCAATGAGCTTAATAAAAAGAACTTTGACTTAAAAAAATCAATGGAGTCTTTTCACAATCGAAGGGAGATCATTAATGTATATAATGAATAATAAAGGACCTAAAACTGATCCCTTCGATTGTTCGCTCTAACATCCTATTTTACGCAGACGATGTTAAAATCTTGGGCACCAACCCGGTTTAATTACAGAAAGATGTTAATAACATTTACAAGTAGTCCATCGATAACTCCCTCCCTCTGAATATCTCTAAGTGTAGCCAGTTTACCCTTGGTAAACACTCAGGCAACAGTTTCACAGCTCCCAACTCGCAGCCAATTGCTGCAGTTAACCTGGTAAAGGACTTAGGTGTGACCTTCAGCCCTTCTCTCAACTTTTCGTGTCATTATAATAAGGCTATTCTTAAATGCTATCAACTAGCCAACTTTTTCCGACGTAACCTTGGCACTATCCCGATCAGTTGTACCCGCCTCCTCTTTCAACTCTATATCCGGCCACATTTTGAATATTGCATTTAAGTCACGTCTCCTATCTTAAGAGCGGATATATTAAAACTTGACAAGGTACAAAAGAGCTTCACTAAACAGCCGCGGTCACTTAAAAATTCCACCTACTCAAATCGTCTTAAAACTCTCAAACTTTTTCTACTCGAAGATAGGAGACTCTGGGGCGATCTTATTTTAGTCTATAAACTCCTTAATACTAACCACTTTAATCTCTTTGCCCTCTCTAACGACTCTTGTTGAGGACATCCGTTTAAGATCTCCAAACCTAGGGTCCATTCTCGTTTGAGTTCCCATCACTTTTCGTATAGGGTTATTTCTGCATGGAACAGTTTACCTGCCCATATCGTCTCGGCCTCGTCCCTAAATTTCTTTAAATCGCCTATAATTTGTACTACCTTTATAATTTTATTTAATTATTTGCTTTTTATTACTTTTTATTTTTTATATTGCTTTGATATTGATACCTGATACCCAGAACCGAGTACCAAAATGAGTTTTCTCTCCTATTTAACTCGTGTATAAACCTGAAACCTGAAACCTGAAACTATCTACCTTGATTTTGTCTTAATCCTCTTTCACCTCGTTATCTATTTTATATTGCTTACAGAAAATCTAAGGCAATTTGAGAATTGAGTACTAAAAAGCATTTTGGTCTACTTTACTCGTGTACAATCCTGAATCCTGAATAGTAACATAATAAATTTTGATGTACTTTAATAAAAATATTATATTTTACCAATGCAAAATAATATTTTTTTATTTTTTTATAAATTGTTTTTTAAATTTTAATTAAAAATGTGCAAGTAAATATTACCAACAAACTAAAATTGTACATTTTTATTTTTTATTTATTTTTAAAATGTATATAACATTACCAATATTTATTTAAATATATATTAATAATTATATATATATATATATTAACATATTGAAAATTTTTATAGTTTGTGATCAGACCTGTAAATTGGTTTGTACTTCAAAAAATGCAATATTGTAAAAGCTTTTTTTGAGTAATAAATTATTATTATTATTATTTAAATTATTATTTTTAATTGTATTTACCTCAAAAATTGTTTTAGTAAACAGAACTGCACAATATATATATATATATATATATATATATATATATATAGGTTGTAACAAGTTAAATAGAAGAAACTCCTCTTGATCACCGGTTGAATATATTGAAATATTGGAGGAGAAAAAAGTGGGGAGAAAATAAAATTAAAAAAATAGCTAAGATGAAAAACTAGACAAAATTAGAGAGGATATATTTATTATAAACTAATTTAAACAAATAAAGGATAATTGCCGTTACAACATGGAAAGGTAAAATAATCTATGTTGCAATAACCCTGTAAGTGAAGTCACATTGTCTAAAGTGCATTTGTGCTCCAGGATTACGAATCTTGAATAAGTATCCATAACTAACTGATACTAATAAGTTGGAGTCTTATATCATACATAAGTAATAACTTTAAATATTTTAATCGATTGATATAATCTACATTATGGAGGTATTTAGGTAGTTTTAAAGCTAATCTTCGGAATCTATTAAATCTATATCTGTTGACTTATAATAGATCTGGAGTCTAATGTAGAACATGTACAATAAACATACACTGCTAGGAGCAATGCTATTTAAATTGGGCTTAAAAATTTATAAGTCTACAACCTATTTGAACCGCTTTAGTGTGGTAAACCAAAAAATAGAAATAAAGTAAAAATAACTCCTAAATCTTTTATGGATTGGATTGTAAAAATAACGTGGTCACCTAAAATTGAAGTTTCGATTGTGTTGCCAGCAGGTCTCCCAAAAGAGATGCGTTTACATTTAGTAAAATTTAATAGCAAAGCGTTCCTGAATTATCAGTATTAAATGTTAAAAAAATTTTATTGCAGAAGTTTGGGGGTTAATGCTACAAATCTTAACATTATCAGCATAAAGCAAAATGTTAGATTGAATTAATAAAACGAAATTATTTCTAAAGATAATAAAGAGCGAAGGACCGTATATATATAATACCAAAAAGCTATCTTATGTTTTTTCAGCTAATAAAATGAGTTTCCATTATTAATCTAATGTTTTGTGTTAAATGTTATAATGGAATAATAAGTATTTTTGTGTGACATTTATAATCCATTGTTACACAACGGTATCCATTTTTCTGTTTTTTAGTTTGTTTACCATCTAATATTTACAAAACAGTTCTATTTAAAATTTATTTATATAAGTATGTTTTGATTTTTAATATCCAATATTAGTTTTATGTCACAATGCTAAATTTGCATAATTTGAAAATGTTAATTTATATAAATGCGTTTTTACCATGTTTAACCTCAGTCCGCTTAATTATCTAATATATTGTATAGTATTTTAAAATTGTTTGCAGTTTTTCATTTTGTTCGGTGGATTGTTAGTTTATATTTCGCACCTGTAGTTTATTAAACCAGTTAAACCTAAACAAAATAACAATTCATTTCTAATCAATAAATAACAAATTATGGCTGCTATCGAACAACAGTAATATGTATAATATTGTTATGTGCATGAAAACAAAATTAAAACATTTTTGAAAATCTAAACTGCTATGAAAATGTTTAAATTTATATAAACGTAAAATTAATGTTCCAAACATGATCCTTTTGACATTAAAGTTCATCAGTTTTTAAAAAGTGCCTATTTAATAGTTCAAACATAGATTATTTTGATAATTACATAAAAGAAAATTAAAATATGATCTTGTTTTAGATAAATAATAGTAAAATGAAAACATGTGTAACAATGAATATTTTACAACAAAATGCGTTTTAAAATTATATTAACAATTGAAGTATATGTACATTTATAAAATGTTTTTTACAATTTATTTTTTAAATAATTTTTAGTTGAAACTTGCGTTTTACTTAAAAAAAAACATGTTTTAAATTAAACAACATTAAAATTGTTCTTAACAAATTATAAATTTGAAATGTAATTTAAAATGAAACTGATTAAAAAAATAAGAACATGTAAAAAAGATGAGTACAATCCACCATTTTTTCAATACTTTAACAATAAATATAAGTTGTATTTTGGTTAGTTAAAATATTATAAAAACTGCTAAACACGTGTTTTAATACTTTGAAACAAATGTAATATTTTAATCAACTTAAGAATTATATATATATATATATATATATGAACAAAAAAATTAATAAATTATGTAAATTGTTTTTAATTAATGCGCAACTAACTCAAAATGTCAAAAACAAAATTATTTATAATTGCTTTTGTCATAAAAATAAATGTCGCATGTAAAAGAAAAAACACACCCATTTAATTGAACATAAACAGAATTATATTGTTGTTATATGTTGTTAATGCAGTGCACTAATAAATTATTTATACAACTATGGATTTAAATTGAATTTTTGCATTCGTTTTTTGCCATTTGCGCCATACACTGTTTGGAAATGACTTGATTGCGTTCGTCATATTTACGTTGATGCATTTGAATAATTTCTTCAACTGTATGCGATCGGCCTCGGGGATACAACAAATAAATTCCCGACACAATAATGACGATGAGGTAGAACCAACAAAATAGTCGGTCAATTGTTGTCAGTACTAGTCGCCATTCTCGCGTACGTTGATCAATTTCGTCTTTTTTGGCAATCTTGTTGATTAAATTTTTCATTGCACTGCACAAATCTTCCAAATTGAATTGCAACTTTACTTGCGAATATTTTCGACCGCAGTGCTGTTGACTGAATTTTTTGACAATTTTTTCGTTCAGTTGATACAATGGAATATTTTGTGCGTTGATTAAATCGCCAATTTTTGTATCTTTGTCACTTATATCGTTATTGGTGTTATTGCCGTCATTATTATTATTATTATTATTATTATTATTATTATTATTATTATTATTATTATTATTATTATTATTATTATCATTATTATCATTATTATCATTATCATTATCATTATTAATATTATTACTACTATTAATGTTATTGTTGTTGTTATTATTATTATTGTCATCATTTGGGTTTATAAGCCACATGTTTTGTGATTCGTCCGTATTAAAAAGCCAATCCATTGATGGCGGTTGTTGTAAGAAACCGTTGGATGCATATTGATGACTGGGTTGATCAAATAGATGCAATTGATCTAAACGAATATTGGCCAAATTGGTGCTGTTTTGATTGAGAATGTCTATGGCACTTGTTTTGGAATTCCACGAATGAGTGCATTGGGGCACGGGCAAATGATCGCTCGAACACAAATCGAAAGCTTCGTTGGGCAAATTGTTGAGTAAAGCACACTGGGTGCAACGAGGCGACGAGTGGAATGGACTGGATAATTGTTTTTGTAATTGTTGATGCTGCTGTTGTTGTTGTTGTTTTTTGAGACTTGCTTGAATTGTACTTAGTTTTTGATTGCTGTCTATAGTAGGTTGTAGTTTGGAAACGTAAAACAGTGTAGAAAATAACGGACAACCTAAACAAGGTATTACATATTTACATGATTAATAAAGTTTGGACCAATTGAAAATACCATTATAAATGCATTTATTATGGGGTTTTAGGGATAATATTATAATTGTCACATTTACTAAAAGACAATTTTTATTTTGGTTGGTAACGTGATCAGTTCTTCATTATTTTCCATATTTATACGGCACAGCAAACAAACGACTTGGATGCCTTGATAAGCCTAACAAACGTAGAAGAATAACAAAGTTTTTTGGCTGGTAGATGACATCCTTGTGACGTCGCTACTATTCACAAAAATTGACGAGGCCGCCTAATTTTTTGTTAGAGTTATCTTCCTTAGCCCCAAGGGCTACATATGGTATACGTATACCTTAAGATACCTTTTAAGTACCTGGGGTATATGCTTACATTTACCCGCCGTAGCGGAAACCCAGTTATACTGCTGTGCAGTCGGTCTCTTGTAAATTTATTATTTATAGTGAATCTAATTTATGCTAATTGCCCACGGACCTAAAATGCAGTGCTTTGCTATTGCTAACAAGCAAATAAAGGATTCCTTTTACTACAGAGCTTTAGCTATATAAGTCCTGGTATACTGTACATATAGTGATGAGCGTTTTGTGAAATAAACATGATATTGTAATAAAAACGGTATATGAGTTACAGTGTAGACATAGCTATTTATATAGACTTGGATGAACTGACAATAGAAAAAACAATGTATTGTAAATGATTAGTATTCTTTTAATTAACTATTAAAGCGAGTAATAATAATAATAATAATAATAATAATAATAATAATAATAATAATAATAATAATAATAATAATAATAATAATAATAATAATAATAATAATAATAATAATAATAATAATAATGATGATAATAATAATAATAATAATAATAGTTCCAAATAAAAATATGAGAAGTTGTAAACCGTGAGATGAATTCATATATATGTATATATATATATATATATATATATACTAAAATTTTATGTTTGTGACTGACGAGAATATACGAAATTAATTCATATCACAGTTTACGTCTTATATTTCTATTTAATAATAATAATAATAATAATAATAATAATAATAATAATAATAATAATAATAATAATAATAGAAAAAGGATGTATAAATTGTATATTTAATAAATGATAACTACACGAATTAAATCACAATAATGTAGTAATTTTATTATATATTTTTGTGTATATAAAAAAGATTTTCACGACTTACAGAGACAATAAAATTTATTTTTGGCAATTAAAAACGTTTTTTGCTGTTGTAATCAAAATAATTAAAATTTATTTTTTGTTATAAAATCTATTTTTTGCTTTTAATTTTAGGTTTCCAAAAACAGTGTTCAATTTTTGTCAAATTGTAAAAACCTTTTAGTAAAAGCTACTTCTACTGAAGTATCTAAGCCAATAACCATAATAATAATAATAATAATAATAATAATAATAATAATAATAATAATAATAATAATAATAATAATAATAATAATAATAATAATAATAATAATAATAAAACAATAACAATAGTAATAATAATAGTAGTAATAATAATAGTAATAAAAAAATAATAACAATAGTAATAATATTACTAATACTAATACTAATAATACTAATAATACTAATAATAATAGTTATTATTGCAACTTTATATAGTTTTAACTAATTTAATGCTAGAGTTATAAAGTATTTGAGTTAAGTAGGGATTAGAATTGTAATGCCAGTGTGCTAAGTGGATTAAGGTTATAATAAGCTACTTTGAGTTACTAACTCACCAGACTCAGGAAGCAAAGTGAAAATACAACCCAATATTTAGACCAGAATTAAATATTCTAGATAATAGAGGAGTGAGATTGCTTAACCTGTCCATTGTCTGTCTGTTCTCATTCTGATTTCACTGTGATTGGTCGGCTAATTCACTTATCAATCGGTGTCGTTCTAACAAGAATTCAACTATTGACACTAAGTCCTTATGTCATTGTTTAATAGTTCACTAATTCAACAAAGCCTGTCATAATGCCAAATGAAAGAGGTAATAACTAAAGCACAAAATTATCAGACTTGCCACAACAACCATGGAATGATGGTCGGAAAAGTTAAAGTACGATTCCATTAACACGATTGGATTAGAGCCGGAACACATTTTCAAAAATTACTCGACCATTACAAACAATAAGAAAGTGCAAAAAATTAAGTTTGCTTAAAGAAGGTTGCAAATAAATTGATCTAGCCAATCCAAACCCTGGATAAAAGAGAAGGGTTTGCGGCAGGATGGGGGCAATAAAAAACTAATTAATCGTTAATTAATAATGGAAAAAAGAGTGACCAGAATCAGCGACTACTCGTAAAAGAGGAAAAAAGCTGTAGAAGGAAAATGGAAAAATGATTTAAAAATGTTTGTGGTGTGTAATATTTATACCTACAACAACAACAACAACAACAACAACAATGTACCTTGACTAGCCACGGTGGAACGTGTTTGGTTTTAACTCGTTGGAAATGAATATTGACCAAAACGGTTGATACAAATGTCGAAAGACTGAGTAACGTCATATTCAAACAGTAAAAATATCCTGAAAACAATGTATCATTAAAAACAAATTGCCAATATAAATTGCTAACGCAAATTGAAGGAAAATAAAAAATATACAGAATAATAATTCCCATATTCTTCTTATTATTACCATTATTATTATTATTATTATTATTATTATTATTATTATTATTATTATTATTATTATTATTATTATTATTATTATTATTATTATTATTATTATTATTATTATTATTTAAAGCATTGGGTTCCCTTTATAATTCCAAACAAAAATAATAGAAGACGTAAACTGTGAGATGAATTCATTTCGTATATTCTCTTCATATTTTATCAATTTCTATTCAAAGTCACTCACAACTAAAGAAAAAGTTGGAAACGAAAACAAGCCTGTTTTTACAAAACTGTTTTTCAAAGGAGATGATGTAATAAACCTCCTAAAAATTAGGCTTAAAAAGGACATACTCATTATCCCAATTGAGAATTCTATGTACTACAACAGGTTTGCTTTTGCCCAACATAAAAACAGATAAAGTAATGTTCTCCACCTCCCATTATATCTACCAATTCACTTGCAGTTGTGGTGACAAATATATTGGTCGGACAACTCGTCGCTTTTCTGAACGGGCCAAAAAACACATTCCCAATTGGATCGAAAAGAGTTCAACTCAACTGAATGTATGTGCACTTCGTCAATATTATGTCACTTGATTCAACACACCAAGTTAACTTTAATGATTGTTTTAAAGTGTTGATAACTTCTCAAACTGTTAATATGTTAAAAACACTTGAATCTGTTTACATTCACACATTAAAACCCATTTTGTGTGCATAAAAACAATTTGTAATTTTATTAAATTTAGCGTGGACTTAACATATGCATGCTGCGTATGCGTATGTATGTGTAATTATTAATGTTAAGTTAATTACATCATATAATTTTATGTGTTATTATGTTTGTGACTGAAGGAAATATGTAAAATGAATTCATCTCACAGTTTACGACTTCTATTATTTTTGTTTGGAATTATTATTATCATTGAACATTGTTATATTACAAATATGCATTATAATAAGTTCATAAGAAAATTTTGTACAAATTAAATTAAGGAATTAAAAGATCGCAAACCTATTGCGTTCTAATTAATATAAATAACAAAAATATGATAATTTGTTTTACATTGACCTCAATAATGACAAAATATTATTTTTAATAAATGATTGAAAAAATAACACATACATGTTATTGCAAAAATAAACTAAGTGAGATAATTTCTAAATATAAAATAACTAACAATGACATTGAATTTTATTTTAAAAGGGTCGATTTGAAAGTAAGAAATAAAAATGTTGACACAATTGTTCAGTATCAACTCTGCCTAGATAAGATTAGAAATGATTTAATTTAGCCAGTCCGTAGTCTGAATAAAAGAGGAAGGTTTGAGTGGGAGATTAGCAATCTGGTCTTTGTAAAAATTGATATTGGCACAAGAACAAACAGAAGGTTGCTATTGCGGCAAACAACGGCAAAGTAATGATAGTACAATCCAGATAACAGGACTGAATAAAAGCCAAAAACAAGCCCAATTTTCGATTGGACAAAGAAAATTACTTGACCAAATTCTACATTAATGGCCCCAAAGACCAGTAGGAATGGTTTTTTTGGAATAGACAACTGATGCTGGCATAGACAAGATTAAAATTGACCTGAGAAAGTTTGGCTATAAACCATTTGGAAAGATCCAATTGAAATGAATGTATCATGGGGGATCAAACAAAAATGGTGGTAAAATGTTCAAACACATGGAATCAATTTGTTGCCCCCATACTTTTTCTAAATTGTGGAATGTTATTATTGTTTTTGCTGTTACTGTTTTCTTGTTGTCCCATGCTGTTTTTAAAGCATACGGATTTGTAATAACGTTAATAATAAATATTTAATAATTTAAATTGGTTATTAGTGTACTAACAAGTTATTGCAAAAAACGTATTTAACAAAATTAGGCTTATTTAGAAAACACATAATTTAAAGAAGTACATATTTTTTGTGTGCATAATATGTTACAAATAAAATATAACAATAACTCTAGTCATGTATATCATTAATATTTAATTTTATTACATAAAATGTCATCTGGCTTATAATAAAAGACTGGATAAAATGATCATACAATATAACGTAAAGTATATTGAATCTTTCAATTAGCCAATTGGTTTTTTGTACAAAGTACTTAATAATAAATGTCTTTGCATTGCTGTAACCCATTTTGGCTTAGATTGTTTGGAGGGGTGAATGAATGGTATGTTCATGGTTAGGGGGTTATGACTGCAATCTCATGTAATTTCATTTTTGACAAATAATTACCTAATTTTGATATGCTTATAGATGTTTTATTTTATTGTATTGATAAAGAAAGAAAATTTTTGTACTATCAATGTAAGGTTGCATCCCTTGGTGAAAAAATAGCTTTTCTATTTCAGTCTGTTTTGCATTCAAAATGTCGATTTGCGTGTGAACAACACGGTAAAACGATAACTTTTCACACATGCAACATAAAACATTGGTTTAAAAAAAAATAAGTTGTATTTTTTGCATTACAATTTAGTTTTAAAAATATTTTCACATATTGAAACAAACGCAATATTACCTAAACTTATTTGACATAATGTACTACACAGAGGCTATTTTTCATCTTTAATATAGAAATAGAAAAATAGGATCTTTTTAAACCGCTTGAATGAGTTTTCATTATTTCTAACTTTCACAATATCCTGTCTTGATATCCAATATATATACGTTTATTTTTAACAATGGGTTTTTAAGAGATTATATTTTTTTAGAAATGTTATAATAGTATTGTCAGATTCACTTGTATAGTAAATATACAAGGTTTTCAAGTCAACCAGAGCACTGTACAGCTGTTTCATCCTTATTTCAAATTATCAGCAGTGCATACCTTTCAAGTTTTACACACACATGAACTTGAACCCACGCCTTATCTGGTGTTAGGCCAGCGCCTTAAACCACTGAGCTACGGGTGGATGACCTTTGACCTGTAAATTTATTATTTATAGTAAATTTGATCAATTCTAATTGTCCAGTGTCCTCAAATGCTGCTACGTTACTACCGGTTTAGCAAGTGAGAAAAGCCTTTTACTAGGACTTTACCATATAGGTCCTTGCATAGTGCCAGGTTTAATAGCCTATATAGTACGGTTCAGTTGTATTTATCAATAATTTTTTATAAGGAATTATTTGTTTTTTTTCAAATAAGGATGTGAAACAGTTGTACAGTACTCCTGGTTGACTTAAAGACCTAGCGAATTTATTATTCAAGTGAATTTGACAATTCTAATATGACAATTCTAAAAACAAATAATCCCTTAAAAACCCATTGATGAATACATATAAACGGCGTTCTAGTTGACATATAATAAAATGCGTCGAAAATTGACGAATTGTTCAATTTAATTTTTATTCTAGTTTCTCGGTCAAACTTTGGGTAATGGAAAAAAAAATGAATGCAATTTTTTGTTCTACTTACTTCACTAGCAAACAAATGCATTTTTAAATGTTATATTTAAGAATTTAAAAATTCATAGTTTAATTTATTTTGTACGATATGTACTTTTCGTAAAGCAAAAAAGCATTTAAACGAAAATTCACATTCCTTTATAGAACTTGTTTTTTTAATTATTTACAAAAATATCTACTTTTAATTTATTTTTAAAATAATCCTGACGATTTGATTGCCAATGAGGGTAATACTCCCAACAGTTCCTTCCCCACGTAGTGCATCCTAGACTAATGGCAGCAGGAACCGAGTGGACAGCGGTATAACTGGGCTTTCACTAGATTTCCGTTCATTAAATGGGTGTTAGCATACACCCAAGATACTTAAAAGGTATCTCAAGGTAACTACTTACCATATATCGTCAGTTAGGCTTGTGAATCCGTCAACCGGTGTCAACCCTAAAAAAGATCGCCTCGTCAATTCCTGTGAACAATGACGTCGTCGCAAGGAAGCGGTTTTCTAGCCAAGAAACTTCATTTATCCCACCCCACATCCCCAAGTTCAATTCGCATCCAACAACCTTTTCGTACAGGAATTCGAGAAGCTATTCAACCTTGGAATTAATGTTATAGTATGTTTGAATAGCATTATAGTATTGTAATTATTTTAACGTCGTATTAAAACATAATTTAAAAATGTGTACAAAAAAAAATCTTTTTTTTACATCTATTAATAAAAAAAAATTTTTGTTTTAACTTCAATGACATGTTTTAACTAATATTTACAAAAATAAAGCACGTAAATTAGTAATATATTAATAATTAGAAAAGTATTTAATTTGAATTTTATAATTATATAACACTATTGACATTAATACGTGACTTTCAGGTAGATAATAATACCAACTGTCGAAAAAAGGAACCAATAGGAGTTAGATAACCTTTTGTAAGTGTGTGATCATAATTTTCTAATCACATAATTTAAAACGACTATCGAATTTTGAGACAGAATATTTAATAACACTTAACTCTTAATATTTATATAGAGGGCTATATATATATATATATATGCAGTTGTAAAAATTTAATTAAAAATATTTGTGTTAAGCTTTCATATAGACCGATTAACATATTAGTTTTTCTGTAAAAACTGTTAGTATAACTGTTGAAAGCTAAATTAGTTTTATGCAAATGAATGAATAAAGAATGTATACATAACTTTAAAAATTTCAAAACAAAAAATACAAAATAAAATAGATTTACTTTTCTAACTGCATTTGTTTTCTCCCTCCTCACCCTCCCTCCCCCATTTCAATGCAATAATTATTTAGTTTTTTCAAAAATAAAATTCAGTTAACTACATTTCATTTTTGGCAAGACAGTGAGTGTTGTCAAAAGTAAAAATGGTAATCTTAAATTGAATACAAACTAATTATTAAATTAAAAAATCATGCTCAACCCAATAAACATTTGTCAATATACATATGTTCAAAATTGCGTTTTGCAATCCGTTGTACAAATACAAACATTTACAGTGCTCAAATGTCCACTGTTTACAGATATCTGCTTTTCAAACCATTCAAAGTAGTAAATGAAAAAAAAAATGTTTTTTTTGTTTATAACGTATTTAATAAGAAAAATTGATGGTGTGTAATTTTGTGCTGAATGTATTTCTAGTGAGGCATAAAAGTAGTAATAACAATAACAATAATAATAATAATAATAATAATAAAAATAATATAATAATAATAATAATAATTACAAAAATAATTAAAATAAAATCGTTAACAAATTGAGTTTAAACAAAATACTATGAGCAACACAAGCAAATGCTTTATTAAAATAAAACATTATTATGGGTATATAAGATACAACTTGTTCACAATACAATACTGCTGTTATTGTTATCAATATTTTTCAAAAAAAAAAGTTAATTTGATGGTTTTTTAAAGTAATTATTTTTTAATTGACTTGGTATTATTTTAGTGTGTACGTTATATCGAGTTTTTAGGCAATAATAATAAAAATAATAATAATGATAATAATAACAATAATAATTTATTTATAGGTTTTCAATTGTTAGATTCACTTGTTTTATAGTAAACCAGAAGCACCATACAGCTGTTTTATGTCCTTGTTTCGAATAACAATAATAGCAATAATAGTTAAAGAACACTGGACAGATATTTAGTGTCCGTTCTTGGAATTTGAACTAATGCCTACTCAGTTTCAAGTCTAGCGAGCTTTGCCATATCTTAAAATTTTCAAAATCTTTGGTAAAATTTTAATATAGACTACTGAATGGAAGATTGAGTATTTAAAATTAAAACTTTTAACCAAATGGTTCAATGCAATTTATCTCTAGTTTGTACTCTGAAGTTGGGATGTTAATGATCCAGAGGATTTGAGTAATTCTTGAAAAGTGTCACTTTTCAGTAATAGTGATATTGTTGACTGTTACATCTACACGGTACTACGGTGGACAGTCTATATATGTCATATGTAGCTGTTGGGCTAAGACAAATAACCTTGACAAAAACAAGTGGCCTCGTTACTCATTGTGGCTCCGCCTATTATCAAACTATTGAATTTGATCTTTTTATATGCCGTATAAATACGGACTGTAATAAAGAAGTGATTACTTATTATTACTGTTATTATTAACATGCTTCATTTAAAAATATATTAATTAAACCAATAATTTTTATAAACATTTAAACAAAATATAAAATAGATAGAAAAAACTAAGATAAAACTTGTTTGTTTGGTAAAGTTAAATTTTATTATTATTATTATTGGAAAAATGAAACAAAAGGATTGAATAATGCAATTTTTTCCAAATACTGCGTAAATATCCTGTATTTGTTACAATTTTTTATAACTATTATTTCTTAAAAAACTGTTAAAAACATTCATTCATTCTTATTGTTATTAATATCAACACTGGGAAACAGGAAATGTGAAATAGTTTAAATTTTATATCTTGTAAAATTAACGTTGTATTATTATTAATATTGTTGTTTTGCTTAACATACTACAAAAATATAACATTTATTATGCATTATATATATATATATATATATATATATATATATATATATATATATATATATATATATATATATATATATATATATATATATATATATATATATATATATATATATCAATGCAGTCTTGAATAATTTAGGCTTCTTGCAAATATATGATAACAACAAGAGCAATTATAAGCATAATCCCAATAACAATTGTATTATGTATAACGACAATTGACTAATGTAATTGTCAATAAAAAGTTAAACAATTATTATAGATTATTATATATACTATGAAACAATATATATATATATATATATATATTCCGGGAAATTGAGTAATGTTTATAAAGTTTTAATTTCCAATAATGGTGATATCTTTCACTATTCCTCCTCTATGTGGTGCATCCCAGCAAGGATCGAATGCTCAGTGGTGTAACTGAGCTTCCGCTTCTGCGGTTGGGTGTAAGTATAGTCTCAGGATGTTTGAAAGGTATCTTAAACGATACATATACTATATGTAGCTCTTGGGCTAAGAATGATAATCCTTACAAAAAATTAGGCGGCCTTGTTAATTTTTTTCCAATAATGACATCGTCACAATTTTTTAGGTTATCTCTAAGACACGACACTCTACGTGACTTACCCAAAAACGGTACAATTGTTGAAGCAGATGGAGTAGAAACAGCCAAAATTTTTAATAAAAGCGAAAATGCGACAAATATGTTCATACCTTTAAATATTTAATAAATAAATAAATAAATAAATAAATAATAATAATAATAATTTTTAAAATGTATGATACAAGGAACTCCGCCTAGTTTGGATCAGAAATGATTCAATTTAGCCAGTCCCAAGCCTGGATAAAAGAAGAGGGTTTGAGCGCAAGGTTAGCAACCTGGCCTTTGTAAAAATTTATACTGCTACGGAAACAATTAAAAGGACGCCATTCGGGAAAACAACAGCAAAGAAGTGATTGCACGTATCTGGATGACAGCGTTACAGGGTTGAGTGAAAGCCGAAAAAAAGTTCAATCTTCGATTGCGCAATATTTGCAATGCCAACGAGACTTTGTTGTTGTTGTTTTACTGTAATTGCTGTCTTATTGCCCCATGCTTTTTTAAAGCAAAAGGATTTCGTATAATAATAAATATATAATATAATATGATACAAGGATAGCAACAAAGTCAATAAACAAAATCTTAAAGATCGAATTGCAAATTAGAAAAATAGGATACTAAAATGATAGCAATGACATGCCTTGACGGTTGTACGGATTGTGCAAATTAGAGCAGAATAGAAATTGACGCTATTAAAAGAAAGCTAACAATTATGGAAGCTTATAAAAGGATTAAAAAATAGGACTGATGTGGTGGGGTTGCATTTTACAAAAGCAAAAAATCTACTTAACAAGGCGAATATTAGCAATAGAAGTGGAAAATTAAAAAAAATAGGCGTCAAGGAAAAGGCGATTGGTGACAGAATCGAATGCACAAAGGCGACTTGAAATGGCTACCCAGGAAAAGAGAGAGGGAGAGAGGAAAGCTGTAAACAAAAAAGGAGAAAATTACACATATGTTACTTTTCATTATTCAATATAATTCTACGATAAATTGTAATTTTTGGTAACTTATTATTATTATTATTATCATTATTATTATTATTATTATTATTATTATTATTATTATTATTATTATTATTATTATTATTATTATTATTATTATTATTATTATTATTAATATTATTATTATTATTATTATTATTATTATTATTATTATTATTATTATTATTATTATTATTATTATTATTATTATTATTATTATTATTATTATTATTATTATTATCATTATTATTATTATTATTATTATTATTATTATTATTATTATTATTATTATTATTATTATTATTATTATTATTATTATTATTATTATTATTATTATTATTATTATTATTATTATTATTATTATTATTATTATTATTATTATTATTATTATTATTATTATTATTATTATTATTATTATTATTATTATTATTATTATTATTATTATTATTATTATTATTATTATTATTATTATTATTATTATTATTATTATTATTATTATTATTATTATTATTATTATTATTATTATTATTATTATTATTATTATTATTATTATTATTATTATTATTATTATTATTATTATTATTGTTATTATTATTATATTTTATTATTGTTATTATTATTGAACTTAAAATTTTGTTTACAGGGTCAATTTCAACCACCCGTAGCTCAGTAGTTAAGAAAATGGCCAGACACTACGAAGGTCGTGGTTTCAAGTTTTGTGGGTAAGGCCAGTGTGCTGATGATAATTCCCAACAAGGACATGAAACAGCTGTACAGTGCTCCTGGTGGTTGACTGAAACAAAGTGGTTTTGATTATCCAAGTGAATCTGACAATTTGAATACAGTTTATCTTTGAATACATTTGTATTGTTTCAGTGTTTTACGACAAACCTAAGGCGCCAGAAACACAAGTGAGTAGACATTTTTAAAGACTTTCTGTTCAGGGTTTTACTAAATTCGTTAAACATGTTTTTGTGAAACACTTAAGTTGTAAAAATGTCAAATAAATGTAAGTTCTACTTTAATTAAATAGATGTTAATGATTTTGAGGATACTGAGTAATGCTTGTAAAGTCTCCATTTCCAATGACGGTACTATTTCTGACTGTTCCTCCTCCACGCGGTGTTTTCTAAACTAGGTACCCCTAGACATCTAGATTAATAACAGCAGGGTCTGAGTGCACAGCGGTATAACTGGGTTCCCGCTTTAGTAACTGGGTGCAAGTATACATCCAGAATACTTAAAATGTATATTCAGGTATACGTATGCAGCCGTTTGTTTAATATTTGCGAACAGTAACAACGTTACAAGGATGTCGTCAACCAGTTAAGAAATTTATTATTCTTCGACGTTTGTTGCGCTTATCAAGCCATTAAAGTCAACCTTTTTATATTCCATATAAATATGGAAAATAATGAAGAGGTGATTACGTGATTACGTCACCAACCAAAATTAACGTAAACCAATATTTAGAAAATAAATTATACAAATGTTTGATTGATTGACAGCATTCGCCGCCTTCCCCCTCCCCCCAAAACGTACTCAGTATCATTTTTGCCGGTATTTGAGGTGGCAGCCAAAAGATGACGGTTGTAATAACACTCAACAAAATGCACGGAAATACGAGCAAATAACCATAAAATGCTGGATTTCTTTTTAAACTAAAAATGAGAAAACAATAATAATAATAATAATAATAATAATAATAATAATAATAATAATAATTAAGAAACATTTGGTTGACAAATGAAATATTTTGTTTTACATTTATATCTAATTTCCAATTACTACTACTAACAGTGATAATTCCAAATAAGGTTTAAACAGTTGTTTTATATAATATATATATATATATATATATATATATATATATATATATATATATATATATATATATATATATATATATATATATATATATATATATATATATATATATATATATATATATATATATATATATATATATATATATATATATATATATATATATATATATATATAATATTATTATTACAAACATTATCATTATTATTATTAATATTATTATTATTATTATTATTATTATTACTATTTTAATGTTATAATTATTAATACTGTTATTATTATTATTAATATCACTATTATTATTATTACTATTTTAAAATTATTATTAATATTATTATTATTAATACTGTTACTATTATTATTAATACTATTATTAATACTATTATTAGTTCTTCTAGCCGCTTGAAAACAAAACTTTGTGTGTACGCATCAATAATCATTCCTATGACAATATATAGGAGTGAAAATTAGTAGTGAACAGGTAAAATTGATCAGATTGTGGATATTTTATCGCGAATATCCTAAAAGTATTCTAAAGATTATCTGGCCTGATTACATTTCAACTAATAAGATTATAAAAAGTGTTGACTCTTGTTTGCTACATGGCATCACTACAATTAGACGAAGAAAATTACTTGGTCAAATTCTACGTTTACCGCTTGAAAAACCAGGACAAACAGTTTTGAAATGGGCAATTGAAAATGGTGAAATGAAGGTTGGGGTAGACGAAATAAAACTGGGCCACTTGAGAAATGGTAATTGAAATGAATGTTTTGTGGGAGATCAAACAAAACGTTTGGCAAAATGTTCTAATATTTGAACAAATGTTGTTGTCTCATATTTGTTTTTAATGATGGGACTTTGTTGTTATTTCTTGCTGTTATTGTTATGTAATTGCCCCATGCTTATTTTTAAAGCAAAAGCGTTTTGCCAAATATGTTCAATCAGAAATTATTTTTGTATCAAACCGTTTGTTATTAAAATATTTTTATTTTAATAATTTGTTGGTTCGATATTTATAAATTAGTTTTCTAATCAGGAAAAATTAATTTAAGCAAACAACATTTTGAAACTGATGAATTATTATTTTATTTATATAAATAAAATGCTGGTTAATGTAATAAATAAAATAAATTAATAGTTATAATTTTTGATAAACAAATTATAAATAAAAATAAATATTTTATTTTGTTTATAAATATTTTTAGTTTAAATTGATTTAAATCCATAAAACTAAATATAAAGATACAATAATTAATTATTCTCAAGAAAAGGATGAATTTCAACTAAATAATAATTTTTTGGTATAATTTCGCAATACTTACTGTCTGTTATAAAAATTAAGTATACATTTCATTTAAAACTTATTTTTAAAGATTGAAATTGTATTTTACAAAGCCGTAAAGATTATTATTACAATTATTATTACTATTATTATTATTGTTATTATTATTATTATTATCATTATTATTATTATTACTATTTCAAAATTATTATTAATATTATTAATATTAATACTGTTACTATTATTATTAATACTATTATTAATACTATTATTCTTGTCATTATTATTACTGTTATTATTATTATTATTAATACTGTTGTTATACTTATTAATATTACCATTGTCACTATAATTATTATTACTATTATTATTATTATTATTAATACTATTATTCTTGTCATTATTATTATTATCATTATTAGTATTATTACTATTTTAATATAATTATTAATATTATTATTATTAATACTGTTACTATTATTACTAATACTATAATTAATACTATTATTCTTGTCATTATTATTATTATTATTATTATTAATACTATTATTCTTGTTATTATTATTATTATCATTGTGATTATATTTAATAGTAGATGTATTGTTTAAATTAAAATTACACACACACATAAAACCCACATCTATTAGATAATTTTTTATTAATATTGCATATATTGGACAATCATTATGAATTTATTATTAATATACTATTTAAAATTTGACGGAAATCATTATTATTATTATTATTATTATTATTATTATTATTATTATTATGTTGAAAAAGCACTGAATAATAATATGCTTAACTAATAAAACGATAATTTTACAATTCATTGTAAAAAGATAATCAAATGGGAAGAAAAAAACATTTAAATATAAATGAGATAAAAATAGAATTTATCTGATTCTAATTTTATTTTTGATTACATTTTTTGTTTCCATTTAACACCATGAATGTATAAACAACTAGTAAATATTTCTAACAAAACTTTATGATTATTTTCAATGATAACGTTGTGGAGCATGATTAAATTTGAGAGTTTTTTTCAATCAATTACACACTAGCAGCAGAAATAATACGAGATACAATCTATGATAATGTATTTCAATATTGTTCATGTTAAACGTTTGTTCAATAATAAGAATTGATTTTATGATGGTCAGATATTTCGGTTTGGAACAAAACTATGCAGTGTTCAACTTATTTCTATATATATATATATATATATAATTATTGTTATTTTAATTGGATAGATATTTATTTTACTCGTTAATGTCAAACATCTTTCAGTAGTGGACATTTTAACGAAGCCAAACGGGAACTCGCATTAAGTGCCCAACCCAATCTACCTAGTTTAACCCTGCTCAAAAATACAAAACAATGTTTTACATTATTATTATTATTATTATTATTACTATTATTATTATTATTACTATTATCATTATTATTAATATTACTATTGTTATTATTATTACTATTATTATTATTTATGCTATTATTAATATTATTACTATTATTATTATTATAACAATTATTATTATTATTATTATTATTACTATTATTATTATTATTATTATTATTATTACTATTACTATTATTATTTTTATTATTATTATTAATACTATTATTATTATTATTACTATTATTATTATTATTACTATTATTATTACCTCTAGTATTACCACTATTATTATTACTATTGATATCAATATTACTATTATTATTATTATTACTATTACTATTATTATTTTTATTATTATTATTAATATTATTATTATTATTATTATTATTATTATTATTATTATTATTATTATTATTATTATTATTACTATTATTATTACTATTATTATTACTATTATTATTACTATTATTGCAAGCATAAATGCAAACTTATAAAACAAAACACCATCAAGTATCAAACTATAAAGAAATATCAAAGCGAAACAAGTGTCTGCGTTTAGTGTGGCACTTGAATTATTACTAATTTTATCATCCGACATTAGCATTTTATTATTGTACCGTAAAATTTAAATTTACTTAACATTTATGAACTTACAGTCAATGTAATGTTTTTTATTACAAAAAAAAAACCACAAATACCAAAGTGACTAGACTTACACATCATGATGATTTAAATTCAGCCCTAAACTGAAGGTTTCAAATTATTACGAAATAGTCATTAGTTAATAAACGATTGATATAAAAACATTCTTCAAAACATAAACCCACTAAGAAGAAACAAATTATACATGGCAAAAAATTAGTAAACAGAAAAAAATAATTAAAAACAGACACACAATCATCCATCCTTCTTCCCTCATCCACACGATCTCGTATGTGTTGTATATCGTCCATTAAACCAATACACACACTCACACACACACATCACTTGCATTGGACCAAAACAACAACAATTAAAGATAACAAATCGATAAATGCGTTTTTTAACTAGGCCAAACATTCTATCAATTACTATTATTCATTTTTTACGTTTCAATCAAAAGAATATTGTGAAATTTTGGACACATTTACAAATGCGTAAACAACTTAAATCTACAATTAAGAGATTGATTTAAAAATAATAATAGATTAAAGATGAAAGCTGTAGTAGACATTTAGATGAGGGTTTGGGTGTTTGTATGCTGACGTACGTATTTTTGTAAGCTATATATATATATATATATATATTCTGGGGTGGACCAGCGATACAGCGGCCGATTCAAACCTGGGTGGGAATGGGTTTAATTACCACTACCGGTAGCAAATGCGGGTTTACGTTCGGCTTTGTTAAAATATCCACTGCTGAAAAATTCCTTCCGTAAAACATTACTATTACAATTATTATTATTATTACTATTATTATTATTATTATTATTGTTATTATTAATGTTATTGTTATTATTATTATCATTATTATTATTACTATTATATATTATTCCTATTATTATTATCATCATTATTTTTATTATTATTATTATTATTATTGTTATTGTTATTGTTAATAATAATAATAATAATAATAATAATAGTATAACGCTAACTGCTGACTCCCTTTACTGAAATATATGCTGAAAATTATCTTCCGTAAATTAGCAACAACTAAATAAAAAAGTTTGTCTAGTCAATATACTGGGGAAAAACTGAAACAGATCAACGTTTTTGCCTTAACAACTTGGTAGAGATATAAAAACGTTTTTTGCAATTTGTTTGACTATTTATTTTTACTAATTCCAATGTTTTACGACACCGAACGTCGTCAATGACTGTCAAACGCATGTTGATCGAGGGTCGACATGACCACAACACCGCTAGTACAAATTGCCCGCCCGCCCCCCGATACGTCCAAAACTTACAAAAGGAAAAATGTCAAATCGGGAATCACTTTGCCACAATCTTCCGACAGCATAATAAATCGGTAGGCGGGTTTGGCCATCAACTTCCATTCGTTACTCGACGTATATTGATCGATGTCAACTTCGGTAATGTTGTTCAAAAATTGCAAATCTAATTGCTCACTGTTGTATGTCCACGAGGCAAATTTTAAAAAACAATGTTGATAGTCGAATGGAAAATTTTTGATGTCAATGGGGCAATTGGATTTGAAAATTGCGGGCGGACTCCAAAATACTTGGCCTTTGTAATCGACGTTGAGCATTACGTCTCGTTGTTCTTTCAGACGTTCGTCTGCGCTGTTCGAGTAGACGTGGGTAAAATATTACAATTTTAAATATAATATGAATTATTATTATTATTATTATTATTATTATTATGTGGTGGATGTTTTTCATTGCCAGTGTCTTGGAAGTATTTTAAAGACTATGTGGTACAATCACATTTCAAATGGTGAGATTATGACAAGAACTGACTCTCGTTTATTGCATAACATCATTACAATTAGATGAAGAAAATTACTTGGCTAAATTTTTCGTTTACCGTTCAAAAAATCAGTAAGAACAGTTTTGGAATGGAAGATCGAAAATGGTTAAAGGGAGGTTTGGGGTAGATTACAGAAAAATTGGTCAAAAACTATTTGGGAAGATCTAATTGACATGAATGTTTCATGGGGGATTAAGCAAACCGTTTGGCAAAATGTTCAAATGCATGGAAACATTTTGTTGTTTCACGTTCTTTTTGAATTACCAAACATTTTTATTGTTGTTTTTTAATGTAATTGTTATCTTATTGCTTGTTTTTAAAGCAAAAGGGTTTTCTATAATATATTTATATAAATTGTTTATTTATTTTTATTTTATGCCTTTTACTTTTAATGTTTTACGAGAAACATCTTTCAGCAGTGGACATTTTAGCAAAACCGGACGTGCCGATGGTGGGATTCAAACCGATGTCCACCGAGGTCCTAATCAAGCGTTGTACCGTTATATATATTACATAATTATTATCATTATCATTATTATTATTATTATTATTATTATTATTATTATGTATTTATACTATTTTAAATGCTTCACCGAAAAACATCTTTCAACAGTCGACAGCAAGGCCAAAAGTAGGTACGCATTTTGTGCCGGTAATGACATTTAAACTAATGCCTCTCTAAGTCCATGTCAAGCCGTGTACCACTAGATCACACTAAATAATATTTATTATTTGGTATAAAATGCAAAGACATTTGCACGGAGTTTGTAAATAACGTATAATGGAATTGATAACAAATACGCGAATATTGTATGATGATCGAATACAATGCGGTCTTTATTTTTAATTATTTTATTTGGTGTTTATTACTTTGAATGTTTTACAAGAAACATCTTTCAACAGCAGACATTTTGGCAAAGCCGAACGTGGGCCCGCATTTAGTGGGTCGGTGGTGAAATTCGAAATCCAAATTTGAGCGCTGACCCCCTAAACCAGACAGATAAATTGTAACAATCAGAAAACACAACACACAGTTACGTTAAAACATAATTGTTCATTTATAATTGTTCAAATTACAATGTTTAAATGAACAAGCAAATGCAACTCAGGAATTACAAAAATGGGATGTTTGTTCATTTAAGGAAAAAATCGATAATTATAATAATTAATAATGTTTCATTAAGTGGTCACGACTGTAAAATGTTTTTAATACATTTTCTCACAAATTAATACGTTAATTTTTTTAGTGCTCACATTTTGTCAATGCCAATCCACAGTTCAATTAGAGAAGAAAGAAAAGAGTTAGAGATTTTTAAAAATATATTTTAAAAAAACATCACAAGGCCACCGCTGCATAAAACTACAACATGGTTTTTATAAGAGGGTTTTGGAAAACTTCAAACTACATCTCAATTCAAAACATGCATAAACCTTAATGATATCAATTTAATTTTATAATTTTTTTGGTTTATATTTTATAAAGCGAAATAATTTTATAATAAATAAACTATACATATAAATGTATTGTGTCTATTTAATTCACTATAAGGATAAAGAAACTATTAAGAAAAAGTATTAAGAAAGCCCATCAGTGAAACTGAACTCAGTAGAAATGAAGATGCTTCGATGGTCGTTGGAAGTGTGCAAATTAGACACAATAGAAAATAAAGTGGTTGGAAGAAAACTGAAAGTCATCAAGGTTTATAAGAAAGGTTAAGGTGGTACAGCCATATTCTACGTAGAGAAAACTATGTTACAAGGTGTAAAGGAGGAAGAAGATGAACAGAGTAATATTTTTATCCATTTATTATTAAAATGGCTAACAAGACACATTTTTTTACACTGGGACAATTAGTTAAGCATTAGAACAATACATTGTATTCACTGGACTAACAGAAATAGCTTGAACTTCTTTTTGCCAACGTATTTGTTTGCAATTCGGTTTTTAAAAATTCAATGTATATCAAAATGTTTATAACGCTTTTTAATGTATAATAAATGTTGTATAATTTGCATTTTATCAACATAATCGGCTTAAAAATAACTTTTTGCCAGTATATGATTATCTTATTTTGCTGTCTAGACTTAAAAAAACACAAAAACAAACAGTCTTACAACGTCTGAATCTTTACAATTATTATGCTAATGCCAATTACATTTTTGTAGGTAATCTATCTATGCAAATGTTAAATATTGAAAAAAAATTAATGTTACCATACTATCAAAATTACATTTGCAAATTAAGCCATAATAAAAAATATTTGTTTTTTATACAACAAAAGCGTTTGCTAATGTTAGCTAAATATAATAACACTTATTTTGTTTACAAGGTTGGAGGAAAAGAATAATTAATAATAGACAATTATTATTATTAGCTTGTCTTAGTTAAAAAAACGTACCTTTTCCAATTACCGCGCGTTACTGTTTTAGAATTAAATACATGGATGGGTTTTAATGACTCATTCAATGTATAGTAATTTTGCATTTTTTAAAAATCACATGTTTACTTTATTGACTATATTTATATTCACTAACATATGACATTCTATTTCATTTTGCTCATATAATTTGTACTACTACTTTTTTAGTTGTTGTTGTTATTTTTTTATAGTGATGGTGGAAATGTATTTTACGCTGAATGTATCTCTAGTAAGATATTAAAGCTTAATAATAATTGGTAGATATATATATATATATATATATATATATATATATATATAACCCTTACATACAAAAACGTCACTTTAATTATATAATAATTAAAATACAAGTATAATTTTATAAATATATATTGTAACTAATAAAAAAAATAGATAAAATATTAAGTAGTTCATAATTTGAGATTGAGTAAAATTATCAGCCCAAAATATAACATGAAATATTAAAAAATGCAAAACGTATATAGGTTTGTTAATTTTTTTTTGTATAATTTACTACAAAATATTAAATAATAAATGTGACGGCTTGTGGTTGTAACCACTTGCTTTAAATGCTTTGGTTAAAATACAAAAAAAAGTAATCTAAATTTTAACAAATAAATTGATTTGAACAAATAATTTTTTGATTTAAATATGCTTATGCATGTTAAGTATTATTACACAAAAAAAACAAAATTAATATCACTAACTATTAAATGACGACTTTCAAAGCTATAATTATTTTTATTTTAGTTCGTTTTATATTATAATTAAGTATTTTACATAAACAAAATAATATTTAAATGCAATTAAAACTGATTTTGTAAGATTGTAGCATAGATTATTATTTTTAAAAACAATCATGACCTTGACATAAGCAAATTAAATTTTAACTTTAAAAAATTGTTATATTTTACTATAAAATACAACGGTTTAAATATAGGAGTTATTTAATACCAATATAATGTTTGTCGCATAAATTTTTTTTAAACGTAAAATTTTAATTTTGTACTAATTGTTTTATACTCTGTAACTTGTTTTAGTATGCCATATATTAATCCTTTTAAGTCAGTGCTTTATTAGCTACAATTAAAATTAGTTAATATTAAAAAAAATCATTTTATTATTATAAAATATACTTTCTTTTTGTAATAAAAATTAAGTAGTTTCTGCAATTAAAAAGTTAGAACACGTAATTTTTTTCTGCTCCTATCAAGTAAATAACTAAAAACGTGTTTATTATATTTTATAATTTTAAAAATAGTGTATTTTAATGTTTTTAAGTTACATAATAACTTTTTTAACAAAAAAAATTATTTTTTGTATGTTTAATACCCAAAATATTTTTAAAAACATTAATGTAATTTTTAAATTGTTTTTACAAGATATACTGCATTTTTAATTTTTATTATTTATGCAAATATTAATTTTTAACTTAAATTTAAAAACAAATCAATATTTTTAAGTAAAAACCAAAGCATCGTTTTGAAATTAATCGGTTTTTAAACATGGGATTTGGGATTATTTGAATTATTTATTTCTATGGTAACATGTTATTATAAGCATATTTTAAAAATTATATATTTAAAAACTAAATATTATTAATGAATTAATGAATTAATCAATTTTTTAATTTAAATTAACATTTTATTTTTACGAAAAAACAATTCGATATTTTTATAATTTTTACTTATTTTAACTTTATGTTTGCTACTTTGAATGTTTTACGAGAAACACCTTTCAGTAGTGCACATTTTAGCAAAGCCGAACGTGGGCCCGCATTTTAGTGCCGGTGGTGGGATTTGAACCCGGATGCTCACCGAGCTCCAAATTCGAGCGCTGTACCGCTAGACCACCCTGGCATAAAATTAGTTCTATCAATAACTGAATGAATAAAGACACAAATATTTATAAGTAATATTGTTGTGTTGACTACAATAAGCATACTTAATGTATTTAACGCCTATTTTTTAACATTTGCATAAAAAATCGATAAATGATTATTTGCTTTTTGGATGTAGAAAAAGCCCCCACATTTTCCAATCAGATGCAATTATATTATATTGTGTGGCTTTATACACACACACACACATAACATTTAAAAATTAAAAAAAAAACAATCTTTTTTTTTCTTACTATATATTCCGAAAACAGAAAGAGTGTTGAAATACAAAAAAAGTGTCGGTTTTCTGTGTAAATGTGTGCGAATTAATTCTTTTTATATCCAAAAATATAACTTCAATCGTTCAAAAATTTGAATAAAAATATTTTCAATTTTGAATAAATAATAATAATAATAATAATTTATGCACTGAAGCGTATTGCATGTTGTGTGTATACAATCCAACATTGGAGTTTGTACTTCATTTTTAACAGAAACTTAAAAATGTAACATTTGGTATCTATTATTATACAATTGATACAAATTTTGTAATTAAATTAATATTAGTCAAGCATGTAACTGACATTTTTAGCAATTTACAAGTTGCATGCCATTGTCAAGAAATAAAAATTTATTTAGAAAATTGTTTTTTAAATGAAATTCTACCTTGTTTGTTTCAAGTCGGGTTGAGTAATGAGTCATTAATGTTATGAAATTTATATTTTTTTATTTTGTGTTTATTACTTTAAATGTTTTGATGGAAAACGCATCTTTCAGCAGTGGACATTCTAAAGAAGCCGAACGTGGGCCTGCATTTTAGTGCCGGTGGTGGGATTTGAACCCATGTCCACCGAGGTCCAAATCGAGCGTTGTACCGCTAGACCACACCGGCACATATAACAATTAAAAACAAAACAAAGCTAAAGCATATAATCTTATTTTTCTTAATAATAATAATAATAATAATAATAATAATAATAATAATAATAATAATAATAATAATAATAATAATAATAATAATAATAATAATAATAATAATAATAATAATAATAATAATAATAATAATAATAATAATAATAATAATAGTAATAATAATAATAATAATAATAATAATAATAATAATAATAATAATAATAATAATAATAATAATAACTTATTTATTAATTAACATAAAAAATATTCTATACTGATTTAAATAGTGTAGTAAAGGCAATCTTAGACTCCGCCTAGCCAGTCCCGAGTCTGGATAAAAGAGAAGGGCTTCTTCCAGTCAAGGCATTGGGCACTAAAAAACCTATGCCAAAACCGTTTTTAAAGCTTTTTATAGAAAACCGACTACAAACAAAGACTGTTTATTAAAGAAAGAAAAGTTGAAAAAAAGAAGTAAGGGTAATTTTAAAAATTAATTTAACAAAGTTAACTAAAAATTTGCGGTATACAATTCTATTTAATCTATTCAAGCTGTAGTCAGTTGCCAAAAAAATGAATCTGACAATTTTACCACTTCATTAAGCCATTATTAAGCATAAATCAAATCATATCATGTAGATTGTTGAACCTGTACAGTAGGCCAGGAACTATAGGGTATAAAGCTCTAAGAAAGGGAATTATTCACTTGTTAAACCGGTAGTAACGTATACTATTAGATAACAATGGGTACTTGGCGTTGATTAGATTTAATTACCCGTAGCTCAGTAATCAAAGCTTCGGCCTGACACCAGATAGGGTGTAGGTTCAAGTTTGTGTGTGTGTGACTTACAAGTTATGCACTGCTAATCATTCCAGCTGTACAACGCTCGTGGTTAACTAAAACAAAGTCATTGTATTATTCACGTGAATATAATTATTCCGACCCTTCAAAAAACCCTTATTAAATTTGAACTCTACCTGTATGGTCCCGTCACACTGCACGTTAGACAAGGCGCTGTTATTTTAACTATTTCTTTGTCGAACACCTGTAGTCTTTTATATTTTAATACTAAAATAATGTTTTACTGTTTATATTTTGTTAAAAATGATTGTTTTAACTTTAAGTAATTAGTCAATGAGTCTAAAAATTAAAACACTGTCAAATGTTTCATTTTTTTTCCTTTAATAAATTAGAAACTATTTTTATGTAAAATACAAAGATATGCCGTCCTTTAATTGGTAACATTTATTGGTAAGCACTCATTTAACATAAAGCCATTTTTTCAATTATGCATTATTGCAATGGTATTTGAACAAAAGTTAAATATGTAATTTACGGTTTAAAATTAATTAATTAATTACATTAAAAAAACCCTTTATTTTTTGTACACCGATAAATGTCTTTTAAATATGCAATACTTTTAAACATTTTGTTAACTTACTAATTATATAACACAATGTCCGGTGTCCAAATAACACTGGGAGGTATTCGGACTTCGCGAATGTTGGAATAATTTGCAGGATCCCACCGCAATAATTGATCAACCCATGTCTGAGGAGAAAATAGCGTCAAATTTCAAAATTAAAAATTGTAAAAAGAAATAATTTTAAAAATGGAATTTAATTTGTAAAAAAAAATAAAGTTTTATAATAAGGTAGATAAAAAAGTGTGAATATTTTGTATATTTAGTGCAAAAATCATTTTTATAAATAAATTCACTAATAAGTTTGATTTTTTGTTTTTACATATTATTATTATTATCATTATTATTATTATTATTACAACACACTTTTGCTTCAAAATAAGCATGGGATAACAAAGTCTCACAATTTAAAAATAATATATGGGCCAACAAAATGATTCCATGTGTTCAAACATTTTACCAAAATTTTTATTCGATCCAATGATACATTTATTTCAATTAGATCTATCCAAATAATTCTTAACCAATTGCTCAATCGCAAACCGTTTTTGCTGGCCTTTCGGCCTGTAAATGTAGAATTTGACTTAGTAATTTTTTTTATCTAATCAAAAATTGAGCATTTATTCGGCTTTCAATCAACCCTGCCATTTTTACCGTTGCTTACCACAATGGCGTCCTCCTATTGAATTGTTTTAACAAGGTAGGTTGCTGACCCTGAGCCCAAGTCCTCCTCCTTTATTCAGGCTTGAGACTGGCTAGATTGTTTCATTGCTAATTTTCTCTAGACAGAGTTGTTTTTTATATATACCTATCACAGATCTAAATTTACATTTATCTATGTTTTAATAAGTAAGGCGTTAGATTGATAGTTGGGTAGAGAATAGTTAAAATGTCATTACTGGCATCAGATAAAAGTCCTTGCGTAGAACTTCATTAAATGTCCACTTGTTAAAAACATTTAAGAAATAAAACACAAAAGAAATAGAATTGATCCAGCGGTACAGCGCTCGATTTGGACCTCGGTGGACATGGATTCGAATCCCACCACTGGTACCAGAATGAGGGCCCACGTTCGGCTTTGTACAAAATGTCAACTGCTGAATTAGAACGTTTCTCGGCAAACATTCAAAGCAGCAAACATAAAATTAACAAAATATAATATAATAATAACAAGTACAGTTGAGAAAGGACAATCAGAAACTTGGCTTTATTAAAATCAAATATTGATGAATAAGTAACAAGATGACGCTATTTAATTGATCTGCAGCCAAAAGTAAATAAGCATAATTCCGATAATTTAATTAAATGTAAAAGTTGCTCAAATCTTAATGGCCTACATAGAACGAACAATTTTGCTGTTTTGTACTTTTCAGAGCAAAAGGAACGGTTATAATGTAATAATTATAATCCATGTTTAAATAACAATAATTAATATAGAAGTACAATTTAAATTAAAGGTATTCTAACCGGTACCTTACTGCTGCAGCCTTTGGGCGTTTAAGTAAACCTTTATGGAACAATTGTAGTATTTCTATTAAAACCAAAATTAGAATATACAAGAATTTAGTGCATTCCATTCTACTTTATGCATGCGAAACTTGAATTTTTATCCAAATAGATACACAAAAGTTTGTTCATTTTGAGCAAAGCTGTTTAAGATCCATATATGGTTTCGCTCCTTATCCTCTATTGAACGCACTCATTTAATAACTAATAAAATATTTCGACCATTCCCAAATATTTCTAAGTCACTTAACATTTATTGGTCATGTATCTCTAGCACAGTTAAAGAAAGACGATTAAAATGGATTGGCCATGTTTTACGCAGATCGCCCACTCATCCAGCCAGAATAGCTATGGAAGCCCATCCATTACCCGGATGGAAAAGAAGGCCAGGCGGCCAACGGAAAATTTAGACAGACATTGTAGCATGCGAACTCAATCCTTTTATTTATGCTAAGCCCCCTCGTCCAAATGAATTACTTATATGGGCCTCCGTTTGTTTACCCCGATGCAGCCAACAGAGATCATTGGAGGGGTTTATCTCGGGTGATGTAAGTAACATTTAATGTCAGCACACCTCAAGTGTCGTTCATTAAGTGCACATTACAAAAGTTGGTGTTTTTACAAATGTTTTGGTATTTGAACTATTCTGGGTGACAATAATCGGTGGGGGATGTTTATCCCAGATAATGATAATAAAATTAAAGGTTTAAAATAGGCTAATTCTTTATGTGCACTTTTTAAATTAAAAACAAATGAAGTGTCAAACAACACATTAATGTAATCCAATCCAATTCATCATAAAGTACATATATTAGTACCCCATCAAAAAAATATCACGCAACAAGTTTTTAATAAGTTAATTGAACACACAATAATATTGTAGATTTGTGAAAAAATACAAAACCCAACTGACAAAATGTAACCTTTAAAAATGAATATCTGACATGGTTAAAGGACCTTGTCAAATCCATGACAAAATATTGTCGAAAAATTTAAATCCAACTTATCAAGTCAAACAATAACAGTTGCAAAAAAAGATTTGTAAAATTACATTTGAAAAATAGAAATCAATGTAAGCAAATGTGCGATTTTTGGAGTTAAAAATAAGGTACTTTATTTAAATTATTTGTTTGAAAAATATTGCATAAATTAACTTTTGAATAGGTGGAACGGTACAAATCGTTGAAGGAGGTTTGCAATTTGTGGTCAAGAGTTTGGTTTTAAAACTGCGTTACATTAATATGAGTGCACTAAGCGTATTTCTTGTAAAACATGGAAGTTGAAAAGAAGATTTAAAATTTTTAAAAATTTTATTCCTAATAAACGCAATAACAAAGACAGCTAAGATGCTATTCTTGGAAACAATGGCTGAGTCGATAAACTGACTTATCTTTACACACCTTCGAAAATTGTAGCTCTATCACTAACTTTTGTTGTTGTTGTTGTTGATAATAATGATTCTACTATTTTGAATGTTTTGACAAGAAACGCATGCTTTTTATTAGTGGACATTTTAGCCAAGTCGAACGTGGGCCCGCATTCAGTAGGCCGGTGATGGGATTCGAACCCCCATGTCCGCCCAAATCCAAGTCGAGCGCTGTACCGCCAGAATTTACGGGATTGACTGTTATCAAAATAGAACTAAATGCAAGTCTTAAGAAATTAAAATCAATATTGAAAAATGTGTACTTCTAGGATTAAAATCAAGATACGTTAATGCGACTGATATTGAATAAAAGTTAGTGTTTACAAATCATATATCTCATTTTAATATAGAATAATTGGAGATCATCAATTTGTGGCCAATAATGTGATTTCAAAACAAATACAAGTGCTGATTTTGGGAAGCTAAAATTGACCTCATTAAAAGCACGTTTTCCGTCAAGGATTCAAACAACAACAACAACAACAACAACAACAATATCAATAATAATAATAATAATAATAATAATAATAGCAATAATAATAACAACAATGATAATAATAACAGTAAATATATTAATAATAATAATATATCAATAATAATAATAATATATCAATAATAATAATAAAATATCAATAGTAATAATATATCAATAATAATAATAATAATAATAGTAATAATAATAACAATAATGATAATAATAACAGTAATATATATTAATAATAATAATATATCAATAATAATAATAATATATCAATAATAATAATAAAATATCAATAGTAATAATATATCAATAATAATAATAATAATAATAATAATAATAATAACAACAATAATATAATAATAACAATAATAATATATTAATATAATAATAATATATCAATAATAATAATAATAATATATCAATAATAATAATAAAATATCAATAGTAATAATATATCAATAATAATAATAATAATAATAATAGTAATAATAATAACAATAATGATAATAATAACAGTAAATATATTAATAATAATAATATATAATAATAATAATAATATATCAATAATAATAATAATATATCAATAATAATAATAATAATATATCAATAATAATAATAATAAAATATTAATAGTAATAATATATCAATAATAATAATAATAATAGTAATAATAATAATTTTTTATTATTAATATTTGTATTGTTATTCTTGGTATGTATTTATTTATTTCAAAACCCTTTCGTTTTGTAAAGTATGAAATGACAAGATTATCCAATAGTGTTTTGGCTCTAATAATCGTGCATATCAAATGTTGAAATTCTATTCAGATTTCTAACCAGAATTACATTTTTATTTTTTTGTCGTACTTTAATGAAATGATGTTCTCTTGTTGTTTTTTTAGTAATATTTTTACAAATTGCAGGTTGCCAATTTTGCATTAAAACTCTTTTTTTTACTGGATTCATTATTATTTTTATTATTATTATTATTATTACTATTATTAATAATAATAATAATAATAATGATAAAGTAAAAACAGAGTGACTAGAATAACTAAAACATTATTCTTGTAGCTGAAATTCATACTAAATACCAACCCATAAATCTTAATTTGCTAAAAAGTATTTTCCATAAAACATTGCTTAATTAATAAAAATTAAATAAAACATTTCTAGAAATCTATTAATATTTTTTATGTTATTCTTACAATAAATACACATGTCAGTATACATTCATTAATTATATATTATTATTATTATTATTATTATTATTATTATTATTATTATTATTATTATTATTATTATTATTATTATTATTATTTATATAAAAATCTACCATTGGGTTACGCCTATTCTCTTTGTTCTTAAAACATAAAAAAATAATTATCACAAAAACAAGTATCTATTTAATAACGTTAAAATATAAAAAAATTGACCAAAAAAATCATCAAATGTGAGTTAGACTTTAGCTTAAAATTTGTACTATTTAAACTGTTAATCCTTTCAAAAAACAAAGAAAATATTTTAATGCAGGTTGATAATGTTGATATTGAAAAGCTTCTACCTAATTGTGATGCTTAAATTGAGACAGTGCTATATTTCTACTTTCTTCATTTTAGGCTTCTCGAATATTGTAAAGATACGTCATTTATACGTTTTTCTAATTTACAATAATATTAATTGGCATTGAGCAAATTTCCTATGAATAATAATAAAGTTGTAGGGTGACATTTAACTTGAAAGGTATGCGCTGCTACTGCTGATTAAGAAACAAGTATAGAACACCTGTACAGTGCTTCTGATTGACTAAAACCATGTAAATTTGATAATTATAAAATTTGTTAGATTGTAGTCTAAGTGAAATTTGAAAGGTACGAAGTACAAATGATTATTAATAAGATGATAAAACCAACCAAGGGAAAATTTTTTTTAAAAATCCTATTGGTCAGCCTCCGTAAGTGAGTGTGAGTCCCGTTGGTGCATTCTATCAAAAGGAGATTGTCTAACCTTGAAAATGTATATAAGGTGGAAAAATCGATATTTACATAGTCATCATGCAAATTTGGTCACACATTTTGAAACTTACGAGTAATCAGACATTGACACAAAAGGTTATCTGACTCTTATTGGCTACTTCTTTCACAACTATTTCTCTTGGTTGGCTTTATCATTTACCACATTTTCAAAATCAAGGTCACTCACACTCACTCGCGGAGGTTGACCAATAGGATTTTTTTAAATTCTTTTTTTCTTGGTTGGTTGTATCATCTACCGATGAAACAGCTTTACCATACTTGTCAGTAGTTCAAATTAAGTATATTTGTGCTTTCAAAATTGCCATTATATTCTATTAAACTATAAAATTCCCTACTAATTAATTTTTTTTAGTTTCAAGCAGTGGCGTCATCGTAGCAGCAATATTTTTAATTTGCTTAAATATACACAATTCATTTTGCGTTTTTAAACATTTTTTGAAAACTATTGTATATTATATAGTATAATGGAGGAGTATTTTTTTTACTTTTAAATTTAGAATTAAAATTATTGAGTTTGAAAGTCAACAAAATGAACAATTTTACAAACTTATTTTATTTTTATATAATTGTAACATGTATCTACTTAATCATGAACTTTATTTCCATTTTCTGAAATCGTAACAACGACGAATATTTTTCTTGTATACATGGATTGTGTAATTAAATTTTTGTTATTTATTCAATCAAATTACTCATTGGATTTGTACTTTCATTTTTTACCCAAATATTTTCTAATTAGTGTCTAATTAGTTTTTTTTTACCACAATCGATGTCTAGAAAATGTTAAACTGTCAATCATGGACTACTACCATTCTTGTTTCTCGGCATGTCCCACTGTATTTTGTAAAAGGTCTAAAACATTCATTAACTACCTCAAGTACAAAATAGCTAAAATTAAACAATAATAATAATAATAATAATTATTATTATTATTATTATTATTAGCGGTAATAACGCACAGCATTTGAAAACCGTAAGCAATTACATTAATCGAACAAATAATAAATTTACAAAGTTTGTCAGATAGGACATGGATTTAGAATTGTACAAAACTTTAAAGGGCTATGCACTGCTGATAATTTTATACAACTGCTGTACAGTGCTCATAATTTGCCCAAACCAAGTAAATTCATAATATCTGACAATTCTAATGTATCATTATTAAAACCTCCACAATTAACTTTAAAAAACTAAAGAAAAAGATTGTTGAAATGTTATGTACTTATTTTTTTATTATTTGATATTTGTGTTTGCTACTTTAAATGTTTACTAGAAATAACTTTCAGCAATGGACATTTTAGCGAAGCCGAACGTGGGCCCACATTTTAGTGCCGGTGGTGGGATTTGAACCCATGCTCACCGAGGTCCGAATTCGAGCGCTGTACCGCTGTAATTAATTAAATCATTAATTTTTTTTAATTATAGACAATTAGCAATATCTAATAACATTGATTTAAAAAGACTGACATTGAATATTAAGAATAGAATTGTTTTCAACATCATTTAGATTGATATAAGCATAAAGTATGTACAATAAATAGTTTTTAAAAATGCATAAATTTGTCACAAAAATAAATATATAAAATATGAAATTGTCATAAACGTAACAAAAATGTAGCATTTAAATAAAGTGGCTAATTGGATTGTATTACATTTGAGTGTACTTGGCTAAAAGAAGTTGCTAGAACACTAAACGCAAAATTGATAAAACATGCATAAAAGTTGCATTACTGGCGCTAAGTGCAGATTTAGTAATACAGCGTGCGACTCAAACCTGAGTAGACACAAATTCGAATTGCCATCCATCGGCCCATCATGTTTGACTTTGCTAAAATGTCTACTGCCAATAGTTGCGTTTTCCCAGCAAACGTTTAAAGTAATACACATAAATGTCTAAATGCCTTCTTGCTGACAATACGTTTTACGTGTACAATATGGAAACACACACACACACACACAACGCAAATAGTAATCAAATACTTACATATTTGGTCCATACATTAATAGTTAGTATTTGATTTTTTTCATCCAAATCCAACAGTTGGAACAAGGACAATCCGTAGCCAACGGCAACTCTGTCTTTGGTATGTTTGACCGGTCGGCCAATTTTTCCCGCCATTTCGTAATTGTCGACCAGCTGTTTGATAAGTCGCTTTTCGGACGATGGTACAACTTGTTCTAGAAACATCGTTACACATATTACATATATTACAATGTTTATCCAGTGAATTATGTGTTTTTCCTACACGTTTTGGTTATTATTAAAAAGTACCGGGCTGGTCTAGCGGTAAAGCGCTCGAATTCGGACCTCGGTGGGCATGGGGGTTAGAATTCCATCACCGGATTACTAAAATGTGGGCCCACGTTCGGCTTTGTGCTAAAATGTCCACTGCTGAAAAATGTTTCTAGTTAATCATTCAAAGTAGCAAACATAAGAATTAAAAAATTGCACAATTATATATATATATATATATATATATATATATATATATATATAAAGCAAAAATCCGACCTTTGTACATTTGATTATCTACAGCCCGGATTTAAAGGTTAATAATTTTGTTTTGGGTATTTTTAAAGGCTAGGTTAACAAGTTGTAAAATAACGTATTACTTATAAACAATATCATTTATGTTATGAAAAAAAATCGAGTTTTGTAGGATTTGATTGGTACCTTGATAGTCTTAGAATTAAAACGACTGACAGAAGTTATAAATAGAATTGAATGTTACTTGAATTGTTGATATTACAAAGTTTGTAATTTTTTCATTATATATTAATGTATTTTGGCTAATAAAATTCTTTTTTTTTATTACATGTGTTTGTTTTTAAGTTTTAATAAACAGAGTTATTATGATTTATTGCTAGAACGATTGTTTTTGTATATAATACTTACAATGTTTTATTGCAAATAATATTTTTTACATTGTTTGATAAAGTTTTATCTAAGGTATTTATTAGTAAGTGTTAGATATGTCTATGATAAGTAGAAAGTGCTAAATATTCTTAAATATCATAGTAGATCAATAGAGAATTCTATTTCGTTACCCACTGTATAAATATATATATAGAATGGGAGCAAACCATTTAAGAATTCATATACAAAATTTTGTCTTTAAAATACATTTTGAGCATTTTAAAAACTATAAAATAATTCTACATTTCATAAAATTTGTTTTGTTAAACAAAATTTGTTTTTTTTAAATTTACCATAATAAAAACAATAACTGCCTGCAATATTCAAACCTAAATTATTTCGTAATAGAAAATTTAAATTCTTTTAATTATTAATATATATTTATTAAATTAATTAATAAAAAAATTGTTATTATTAAATTATTTGTTTTTGAAAATAAATATCATTTTTTCTAGAAATACATACCTACATAAAAAGAAAGAAGTTTTTAAAGAGTAGGTGAAAAAGTTGTAATATGACGTATTACTTATAGAGAATATCATTAATGTTATAAAAAATCGAGTTTTAAGGAATTTTATTGGTACTTTGATAGACTGAGATTGAAATCGGCTAGCAGAAGTTATAAAAAACGGTAAACGTTACTTAAATTGTTGACATTATAAAGTTTGTAACTTTTTCCTTACATATTCATGTATTTTGGTTAATAAAATTATTTTTTTAAGAGCTATATGTTTATGATTTAAGTTGTAGTAAATTGTGGTATTATACTTCATTGCAAGAATAGATATTGTTGTATATTATAATTACAAATTCTTTTTGTGAATAATGTTAGCTAATGTGTATTGTTAAAGTATTATCTTAGGTATGTATTAGTAAAAGTTAAATATGTCTAAGATAAGTAACTAGAGCAAAATGCTACAAAGTATCAAAGTGCTTCCATTTTGGCACGCCATCTGTCACTATTTGTATTACAATGTTCATCGAGTACATTTTGTAGCTATTTTGTTTTTCCTACACTTTCTGGTTGTTAAATCAAAAATTGCAATTATGCATAAACGGATGTGGTGGTAAAACCACCTCACCCCTCCCCCCAATATTAGTTACTTTGTTGTAAAAAATGAATAGCGCGCATTATACAGACTGAGATTTTTGTGTAGATAGGAGGAAAAAAGGGTTTAACAACAGTAATTTTTCTCTCACACACTATAAATGACAAGTGGAAATTAGCAAAATGATGGAAAAAATTGTAATAAATGTAATTTTTTTTAACAACAAAAAAAATCCTATAATTTCTTTAGTACATTTGTACAATATAAAATGTGGTATGTAAATTCAATTAATTTAGAAAAGAGTGTAATGCGGTGTTATAAACTGTCGTTATTTTTTAATAATAACAGTGTAGCTGTCATAATTACAAACTATATGCATTGAATCGACTTGACTACTTGACATGAATAGGAGAACATGTGTAACATTTTTCAAGTGACAGTTGTGAAAGGCTATTTAGTTGATTGTTTGTATTTATTGCCTTGTTTAATTGTACAAAATTGCATTTTATTGTCAAAATAGCAGGAAAAGCAACAGCAACACAAAACAATTTGTTTTTTTGCACAGACAAAAGGTTTTGATGTTGTTCTATTTTTTTAATTATTTTTTTCTGTACCCTAAAAACAATCTATTATTTACAACACGTTAGTGGTTTATTTATGTATAAAATTTCTAGTTTGTATATATATTTTACCCAAAATTGAAATAATGCTACGTTTGGAAGATATCAACAAATGGATTCTATTGTTGGCATTAAATTTATTCATTTTATTTTACGATAATCGCATTTTTTAGCTTGTGGTCAATTGGTAGAACCAAAAGTTTCATATCTAGCGCTCTAATTATCTCTAATACTTGGATATAACAAGTGGTTATTTTTTAAATAATGCTTATTTTTATTGAACAAAATGTCGGCCCAGTTAATAAGTGTATTATGACCATTGATGTCTACAAAATACGCAGTTATATCATCATTAACTTTATCTAAATAATTAGTTTGAATAATGTTAAAAAAATTGAAAACCAGCTATGTAGAAATAGAAAAACTATTAAACATCGTTAAACAATGACCAGTGGTTCATGTCGTTTATAAATAAATTGTAATTTTTTAGAATTGTCAGATTTACATAAATAATAAATGAACTTAGTTTTTAAATTAACCAGGAGCACTGTACAGCTGTTTCATCCTTATTTAGAATCATCATTAGCGCATATCTTTCAAGTTTTACACACACATGCACTTGAACCACGCCCTATCTAGTGCCAGGTCAGCGCCTTAAACCACTGAGCTACGTGTGAATAGCCTTGGACCTGTAAATTTATTATTGATAGTGAATCTAATCAATTCTAATTGTCCAGTGTCCTCAAATGCTGCTACGTTACTAGCGGTTTAGTGAGTGAAAGGACCCTTCCGCTAGGACTTAATCATATAGGTCCTTGCATACTGCCAGATTTAATAGCCTATATGGTAAAATTCGGTTATTATTTATGTGAATCTGACAATTCTAATTTAACAATTTTAAAATAAAAATAATTCCTTAAAAATGCCATTGATAAACTGTCTATGTGTTTCCAATTCAAACCACAATGTTCAATAAACAATTTACGGCCTTCAAATCTGCGAAATGTTTGGAAAAACGTTACATGAGGCTTTGTAAAGTAGAAACAGTGTTCAATGTTTGTATTTATTACAATTGTAACAAAACAAATAAAAGGATTATTTATCTATGTTTATTGTAACATTATTAGCTTTAAAAAGGCATAAAAATTAACAAACGATAAAAAGTAATAATTGTGACAATTGGGCAACTGTTTCTGGTTTATTCTTTTTTGAAATTGCGACAAAAAAAACATGACTTGGAATTTTTATCAACAAAAGTGCGACTTTTATAATATTTTTGAAAAATTATTGTTTTGGCACCAAGTGCATTAATAATACATTTGTCATAAACAATATATAAAAACGTAATGTTTTAATATTCCGTAAACTTAAATTGTGCTTGGTATTTGAAGGCTTCTTTTCCTTCCGGACTTTGAGTCGAATTTACTTTAAATCTTTGTAGCAACACGTAAATTTATTTTCTTTCTTTCATTTTTATTGTTTGAATCCCAAACGAGACTTTGCAATTATTGCCGGCGTTAAAACACATCTCCACATTTATGTATTTATTTGAAAACACTTTCATTCTAACAAAGCAAGAAGGCAACACAAAATTGTTTCCATATAACTGTAGATTGAATTTTTAAAAATTGACAGACTATTTGAATTTCTTGCTAAATCCCGTCATCGAAATTGTGTGCTGCTTTCACTTCTTTGCCGTAATTGAACAAAATAATATCTCTTTGTTGTTATTGGTTTGGAAATGTTATTAATCCTGCCTTCTTCATTTTTAAACGGACTTGGGGAGCTTTAGCAAACTGTTTTTGCGTGAATTGGGGGTAGCCTAACAGTACAGCCCTCAACTAGAACGTAAAAGACATGGATTTGAATCTTCATCATGGGTACCAAACCCAGACCCACGCCCGGTTTCGCTAAAATGTCTACTGCTAAAAGATGCGTTTGGCTGTCAAAACATTGAAAGTAGCAAAACGTAAAGAAATAAATAATGTGGTATTTAATTTGTTGAACTAATAATAATAATAATAATAATAATACTTTATCTAAATAAATTTTTAGAGTAGTAGAGTTTTAAAATAAAATAATAAAATAATAATAAAATTACAAAAATGTTACTATAATCGCCATAGTCAAAGACATGATAAGAAGCATGAGTATCACTACCAGCACTAAGTACCAACTTACGTTTCGTTTTGGTTGAAGAAAAAACATGTAAAAAATCATTTAAGCAATAAACTAAGAAAGTATTTTTTATTTCTAACACTAAATCATTAAATTTTATTATAATTTAAATGTGCAAAAGTAAATTTAGATTTTAAACAATCGTAAGACATGTAATTAATTTTTTGTTTAAAAAATCAAAGTAATTAAAAAAAATTAATTTGTAGTAGAAATAATACAATTGGAAAATAAATATTAGTATTACTGCAATTGATAGATACTTTTTCAAATGACAATAATAATAATAATAATAAAAATAATAAAAATATTAATAATAATAATATTGTTAATAATAATAGTATTATTATTAGTATTAATAACAATAATAATAATACTAATAATACTAATAATACTAATAATACTAATAATAATAGTAATAATAATACTGTTAATAATAGCAATAATAATAATAATAATAATAATAATAATAATAATAATAATAATAGTAATAATAATAATTTTGTTAATACTAATAGTAATAATAATAATTTTATTATTATTAATAACAATATCAATAATAATACTAACAATAATAATAATAATAGTAATAATATCAACAATAATAGTCTGAGTTCAAAAAATAATTTAAAAGACTCATGCAATAAAATAGAAAAATATTTCTTTCTTCTAGCATTAAATTTTAGTATAATTTAAAGGTTGAAAAGAATTTTTTCAAACTACCGCACATTTAAACGTAAAAATAGTGTTTTGTTAAAATAAATAACTGCCAATGCCATACCGTGTTTGTGGCAATTAATAAGTAAATGTTTGCCCAACCAAAGCAATTGCATATCTCTATTTGAAGCAAACTGCCAAATGTCAGGGCTATTTTTAAATTAAATAACTTTTCAAGGACACATACACTTGGACCAATAAAAAACAAGTATTGATTTTATTGGTACCGTCCAGTCATCGTCGACAAAATGTATGCATTTTATTTGTTAATTCAATAGTGTTATAGATTAAACAATTGAACCGTTCAATTGCAACAATAACACAACACAATAAGTGCAATTAAAAAAAATTATATAAATAGACACACTTTTTGATTAATAAAGTTAATAAAAGTGTACCACAATATCTAATTAATGAAAACGTACTAGTTAATAATGTGCATGTTAAGGCTTAAATATAATATTGATACTTTGAAAACGGTACTTTTTTTCTCAACACAACTACAACAATGCTGTGGTTTTGCGAACTTGTACGATTTGTTCATTTTAACAGTTAGGCTGAACAGTTTTTGTTGCAAAATAAGTACATGAGTAGATGCTGGACTAACAGTCATTTAACCGTCTGTTGTACGGTCAGTCAGAGGCTATCAGCTGGACAACAATATTGTTCTATGTACACAAATTGTTTGATAATGAAAATATCAACCTTTTGCTAAGCCCCAGCAATCCTTACTCCTCAATTTTTCAGTAGCGTTTATCCCTAGTAATAAATAAATAACTATTGACAAACATTTCTTAGCCTATGTAATTTAATTTTAGTTTACTTATTTATTTATCTATTTCTGGACTGGTGTTATACATACTGCTAATTGTATTGTATTTTTATAACTGTACATATTTTTTGTCTTATGAAAGCTACTTCTACTGAAGTATCTAAGCCAATAACCATAAATAGTAATAATAATAATAATAACAATAATAATAATAATAATAATAATAATAATAATAATAGTAGATAACTTTGTAACATTATTTTTAAATGGTTTTTAGCGCTAATTATTTATGTACGAGCATTTGACAATGCCCTTCAGGTACCAAAACTAAAATAAAAAAACAAATTAAAATGCACAGAAGGGACAAAAATAAAACGCTTTTAAAAATAACCAAAAAACAAAAAATTAGAGTTGATGACTTTGTAAAAACTTGTGAAATAACTGCTAAAAACTGGAAATATTATCAATATCCAGATTCATAATAAATAATAGGTTTATAGGGTCAAATTTAACCACCCGTAGTTAAGGCGCTGGCTTGACACTAAATAAGGCGCAGGTTCAAGTTTATTTGTGTATGCACTGCTGATAATTCCAAATAAAAATAAAACAGCTGTACAGTGCTCCTGGTTAACGAAAACCAAGTGGATTTATTATTTACGTGAATCAAATAAAATTCCTTGAAAACCCATTAATAATTATTAATATTCTCAATTGAGGAAAAAAACATGATTGTCCACCTCTAGACAAGTAGACCAGTTTGGCAAACTATTAGACCGTGGAAGCAAACAGACAATATTTATCAAAAGTGAAAATTATGTTTTTACTGTTAGTGTTTAAAAATAATTATTTGGCTCAATCACATTTTTTACCGTTTTAAATAATTTACGGGGATTGCATCGGTCAGCAGTGGAGACATTTTAGCGAAGCCGTTTTACCACGAGACCATCCCCCTCCCCAACACATTATACACGTTTTTGTTTCACTGCCACAAGCCTAGGACGAAGCGAACATTAAAGATAATAGGTAGAAAATTGTCAACTGTAAAATACTTGACTAGTTGGCCCAAATGTAAAGCGAAATTAAATAAGGTTTTTAAAAAGGTACATTTAGATGGAACAATATTCTGGTTCTCTATGCGCTTCAAATTATACCTACTGCTAATTATATCGTATTTTTATAACTGTACATATTTTTTGTCTGCTGAAAGCTACTTCTACTGAAGTATCTAAGCCAATAACCATAAATAGTAATAATAATAATAATAATAATAATAATAATAATAGTAATAATAGATAACTTTGTAACATTATTTTTAAATGGTTTTTAGCGCTAATTATTTATGTACGAGCATTCGATAATGCCCTTCAGGTATCAAAAGTAAAATAAATAAAACAAATTAAGAAAAACCACAAAAGGGACAAAAATAAACAGTTTTAAAAATAACCAAAAAACAAAAAAATAGAGTTGATGACTTTGTAAAAAATTGTCAACCGCAAAATAGTTGACTAGTTGGCCCAAATGTAAAGTCAAATTAAATAAGGCCTTTAAAAATGTACATTTAAATGGAACAATATTCTGGTTCTCTATGCGCTTCAACTTATAGGTGTTTTGTGATAATACAAATTTAGATTGTAATTTTTGAACAATATAATAATAATAATAATGATAATAATAGAATGCGACATGTAAATTGTCGTTTTTTAAATATGAGAAATTTAAATATGCAAAATTTGCGAAAATATTATCGGAAGTTTGAAATTTTAAAAATAATTATAAATGTAATTTCAATTTAAAATATTTTGTTTGTTTTTATTATTATCAATTAAGTCATAATAATAATATTATTTAATTGTTTTAAAGAATATTAATTAATTAATTAATTAATTAATTGTAATCGTGTGTTATATTGAAACAATTAAAATACAATAATAATTGTGATAATAAAAATAATTACTATTATTTTTATTATTGTTATTTAGTATATAATAATACTAATAATAATAATAATAATAATTATTATTATTATTATGACTCGTTACGAGTATATACATATTTTATCTTTAACAAATGTTTTGACAAATTGTAACTAAACTCTACCCCATTCCCAACCTCAAATTTCCTTTTTTTTTCTCAATATAAAATGCATTAATTGATTTGTATTGCATAATACTGAAACAATTAAATAATCAATTTTCATTTTGCTATTTATTACAAAGCCTATATCATGTTACCAACTTTTTTACTGTTTTAATTATCGTTAGTCATTCATGTGTTTTAAAATAAATATTAGCTATACGTTTATTGGTTTGAATAAATTTTTACGAAGTTTCTTCAACAATGAATATTATTACCAATTATAATTATTTGTGTAAATAAAATTGCGTTTTAGTAGTGTTAATAGTTTGTTATATATAGTTTAGTTTTTTTAAGCTTAAACTAACAAGTTTTATGTTTATTATTATTATTATTATTGTTTAAACTATTATCTTTTAATAATTTAAAATTAACATTTAATGAAATTATTAATGTAATTACACATTTATTATTGCTATTATTGCTGTTACCATTATTATTATTATTATTCCTATTATTATTATTATTATTATTATTATTATTATTATTATTATTATTATTATTATTATTATTATTATTATTTAAATAATTTCTTTTAATAATTTATGTAAAAATATTAACATTTAATGAAATTATTTATGTAATTACACATTTTATTATTACTATTATTATTATTACTATTGTTATTATATTATTATTATTGTTATTATTACTATTATTATTCTTTAAGCTATTTTTTTTAATAATTTGTGTAAAAAAATTAACATTTAATAAAATTGCTAATGTAATTACCTATTTTATTATTATTATTACTATTATTATTATTGTTAATAGTAGTAGTAGTATTTACTTTATTTATAAAATTTATTTTACTGTTAATATTTCAGTTTCAAGTTTGCGTATTTAATATGTTTAATAAAGAAACATCCATTAATATAACAATTCTCAAAGCTGCACTAAAATGTAAAAAAATTCAGATGTCCAGTTAGAAAGACAAATTATTATAGTCAATTAAAACCAATATTTACCATTTTAATGTTCAATTGCCCAAAGCAAAAATGTAAACCCAGTACAGTTTTTATTTTAAAATAAACGTTTTTGAAAGTAAACTTACATTGTCTCAAAATAATCAACTTTTAATTTATTCTTCAACTCTTTATCCCCTCATGCTAATAGTGTAAAATAGTTTTGTGTATTCCATCATGCTCTTAGTAAAATATCTGTATTGACATTAATAATAATAATTATTATTAATTAAATTTTAAACGTTTATTTTAAAGCCATTAGTCAAATTTACTATAAATATATTTAAATGTTTTAAATTGTATTACTTTAGAGAAATTGTTTTATGAGAAAAAGTCACATTTAATTAAAACAAAAAACATTAAAAAGCATATATATATATATATATATATATATATATATATATTAAATGTTTTTTAATCAGTATATTTAAATAAGAATAGATGCAATAAACGTACCAAAATTTAAAAATATTATAATGAATAGTATCAGCAACTTATTTAATTCCATTTGAGTTGGATAAAATTCATGTCCGCCAATTAATTTATTCCATGTTTGTGCAAGTCTTACAAAAAAACCAAATTGCGTTTAATTATTAAAAAAAAATTTTTTTTAAACTTTTGTCAGAATCGCACATCATCTTAGAAAACAATATGTGTTGACTAGGTGGTGGAGGAATATACTATTTCCCATCTATCGATTTTTTACAACTTTATCCAATCAAAATGCACACAACAAAATGAAACGTTTTGATTGGTCAATTGCCTTTGGTATTCCAATATTATATAGATGCATACTCACACATATAAATGCAATGTTTCATTAAACAAAAAATGTTAAACCCAAATTTTTAATGTAATTCTTTATTTAAAATTTAAATCACATATTTTTATTTTGAAAAAAAACATTTATTATTTAAAGTATATAAAATCAGAAATTTTAATATATTATTATATATTATTATATTATTATATATTATTATATTATTATATTATTATATTATATTTTGCATTATTGTGTGCATATACATATAATTTACATTTTGCATAATAATATATTATCCAAGTGGTAAATATGGTTATACCGCAAAATATTAAAATGTGTACTTATCAAAAATATGTTTTTTGTTACATATTTAAGCAACAAAAACCAACATCTATACAGTATTAAAATCTTATTTAACTTTCTCTTTTCTAGATTTTCCCTCTTTTATACAACCTCGCTGTTTCTGATCAGGATTGTGATTAACTAGATCGGTTTTTTACTAACGGAGTTCAACATCTTATTTGACAGTCAGCTTACTATTTCCACAAGAATAAATAAACTTTATCAAGAAACAAACTAAAATATAAAAAATATTGTGAAATTTAGAAAAAATTAGCATAAATTGTTCCAAAACAGGAACGTTTTGGTTTGTATATATAGGAAACTACCAAGTCAAGCGTTTTGATAGTTGTTAATAAACGTTTTTATCAACAATTACAGCAGAGGACTTCTGTCATTATTCTAGCAACCGCTAAATATAACAAAAGACAAAAATAATAATAATAATACATAATAATAACAATAATAATAATAATATAAATTACAGTAATAATAATAATAATAGTAATACTATTAATAGTAATAAAAAATATATATATAAATAATAGCAATAATAATAGTAATATTAATAATAATAATATAAATTACAGTAATAATAACAATAATACTAATATAAATTAGAGTAATAATAATAATAATACTATTAATAGTAATTTTTTTAAAAATTTAAAAATTTAACAGTAAAAAAATATATTAATAATAGTAATAATAATAATAGTAATAATACTACTATTAATAATACTAATAATAATAATATAAATTACAGTAATAATAATAATACTATTAATAGTAATTTTTTTTTAAATTTTAAAATTTAACAGTAAAAAAATATATCAATAATAGTAATAATAATAATAGTAATAATAATACTATTAATAATAATAATAATAATATAAATTACAGTAATAATAATAATAGTAATACTATTAATAGTAATAATAACAATAAAAATACTATTAATAGTAATAATAATAATAATAATTTAAAACATTTAATAGTAAAAATAATAATAATAATAACATAAATAATAGTAATAATAATAGTAATAGTAATACTATTTTTAGTAGTAGTAATAATAATAATAATAATAATGTGAATAACGTGAATAATAAGAATAATAAGAATGATAATAATAATAATAATAATAATAATAATAGTGACATTAATATTAATAATAATAACAATAATAATGGTAATAATAATAATAGTAATAATAATAATAATTATTATTATTATTGTTATTATAATGAATGTTATTAAGAACAATAATAACAACTCAGGTTTTAATATCATTTTTGTCATCTCACTAAGCGGACCGATATTATCCACAATGTCTAACTCAGTTTATCTACCGTGTTTCTTCTTAATATGTGAAGGCAGATTATTTATAAACTACTTTGCAATAAAATTTATTGTTACTTAAATTAAAAATAACTTAACGCAATTTTTGACAATTTTAACTACAGCGACGGGATCATTTTATAGTATGTATTTTGGTATTATTTTTAGAACTACTTTTACTTTATCAGTAGTATCTTAATAAAGTTTAAAAAGGAATCTAATATGAAAACCAAATTCAAAATTAGTACTACATCATTGGTTTTTAGATAAAACAATGATAAAAATGACATAAAAAATTACTGAGTATTTATTTTTTTTACTTTTTAAAAATAAAACAAAAATTGTTTTTGAAATGTTTTTTTAAAGCAGTTTAAATAGTAATAATAATAATACAAAGTGTGGACGAACCGCTGTCAATAAATTTGAAATACTTTATTTTTGTATTAATATAACGCAATAAAGTTTTGTTTTAACAAAATAATTAATTTTGCAATACTTTACATTTTAATTATGCATAATTAATTACAAAACAAAATGTACATTTTTGGATTTGTTGAATAAATGGTAATGACACGAAAAATCAACGTCAATTATCAACAAAATTTATGTCAAAACTAAATAAACTAAGTAAAATAATTATGCAACTGTCACTATAAATTTAATTATTATTTCTTTATTTAAATTTGAGTGTGTCTATAAACAAAGAAACGTGTGCTAAATGACATTAATTTATAATAAAATAATTTATTTTCAAAATACCATTATATATAAAATTTAAAACAATTTATTGTGTAAAATAATTAAACAAGAACGGTTTATACTTGAAATAATAATTTATTTTATTGATCCAATAAATGTTTGCTATCTTTTTATTCTGTGAGCACATTTTAAATACGTTTTGCGGTTAATGAGTTAAATTGTACATTCGTCATACTCGTGGGGTGAGGCGCGCGTCACGCTACACGTCCATTGGAGCGTTATTCATCCTTTTCTCTTTTCTTCTTTTTTGAAGATTTTTGCAGTGTTTTTGCATACGTAATTTGTTTTATTATTATTTTTGTATATTTATAATTTTTGCTCGTTTTCTATAATTATTAACTTCCACTATCTACCTTGATTTTGTTTTAATTTCAAATTTTTTTCTGTCTAATCCCCTTTTACCTCACCATCTATTTCATATTTTGCCCTAAAAATTGGCGACAACATTTGAACCGAGAATCAAAAAAAGTTTGACTCTTACTCAACTTGTGAAACAACCTGTAAACCGTAACCTGTTTTTATTTTGTAAGCACATTTTAAAGACGTTTTGAGGTTAACGAATTAAGTTGTACATTTGTCATACTGTAATTAAAAATACTGTATTAAAAATAACGGAACAAATAAAAAACGTAATAAATTTAACTTAACGGGTTTAAATAAAATGTATATGCTTTTAAAATAAATACTTTTAATAAGTATCCATTTTAACAATAAAATTGGTTTAAAAAATAACGAATCGATGTAGACTATCAGCTTGTAGAAAAGTAATTATTTTATAATTACAAAAATAAAAGTCTAATGCTTACTTAATGCACTATTTATATTTTACAAAATACTTTAAAATATTTAATTTGTATAATTGGAAAAAGACAAATACTTAATTTGGTAGCAGCGTTTATAAAGGTTTTACTAATGTTATCTAATAAAATAACAATCTGCTAATATTTTGTAATGTATAAATATTGTTTAACACGTTATAGAAAAGGAGGTTTATTAACCAATGTGTGCTGTTTAGTGTACAAACATTCAACCGTATATTCAAGGATTATTTTTAATACAAATGTTATTAAGGTTTATATTTTTTAATAAAAAATATTTTAAATTTAATTTTTATTTTAAAGAGATAGTTAAATTAAATGTAGAAATTTATAAAAATATAGTGTAATTAGCAATCGTTTAAGTATCACTAAAATTGCCAAACATTTAAATATATTATTAAATTTCAAATTATACCCTAATACTGTCAAGTGCACAACATTTAATAAAAACAATGTTTTAATGTATAATTTAAAAAAAAACATAATTTTAATAGTAATTTGAAAATAAATGAAATTTTTTAATTATATAAAGTGCGAAAGTTTTGACTAGCAAAAAGCTTACATTTGTTTTCTTAAGTTAAAAAAATCAATTTCAAAAAATGAATTATGTAATGCAAAATTGAATTCTACAACATTAGGTTTAAAAACGGGCGGAAAACAATAAATATTGCTTAAAATATATAAAAAAAGGTATAGCTTTTATTATCTATTTTATACAGGGACCGAAATACATATAAATTGATTAATTTTCCTCACATCACATAAGCATATTAGGCACATTAACATATTAATAAAGTAACTATTAAACATCACTTTAGCAACAATAAAATATTTTTTTTTCTACAAATAGCATTACCAAATTCTCGTTTAGACAAAAAGAACCAAAATTTACACATTTCGACAAGATAAAAAGATTACTACATTAATTGCTTTAAAATAATTTACATTATAAAATTTGTACATGTATAGATAATGGATATCAGCCATTCTACAAATTTAGTAATTCAAAGAATAACCATGGTTTTTTTGTAACTTTTTTGAAACACTTTGGAAAGGAATTGACAAAATTATCGATACAATTTTGTCAAATTCGATTTTTTAACAAATAATTATAATAAGTTGAAAAATAAGAGTTCATTGACAAGTCCCATTTTTGATCCTGTATATCTACACATATTATTTATAATATAATTTATGTTTAATCAAGTAATTAACAATATTTTTTTAAATATTAAAATGTTTATTTTTGGTTTAAATTAGAATTTTATATTAGTAATGGCAAAAATGTCAGTTTTAGTTGATCTTTTAAATTAATACTTCTAATGTAATATTTGGAGTATGGTTAAGTAAAACCTAATTATGATCAATGCTATTATTTTTTGTATTTATTTTTGTATATATATACTAAAATGTTATATGTTTGTGACTGACGAGAATATACGAAATGAATTCATCTCACAATTTACGTCTTCTTATATTTTTATTTGGAATGCTATTAAGTAATCTTCTAAAAACTTATTAACAACACTAAATTGATTTCGACACGAAATCATCTATCTAGTGTAATAATAAGAATAATAATAACAATATTAATAATAATAGAAATAATACTAATAATGATAATAATAATAATAATAATAGTAATAGCAATAATAAAAATAACAACAACAATAATAATAATAATAATAATGTAACAATAATCCAATAATACAATTGATGCACCAGAATTAAATCTAAATAATTGTTTATTAAAAAAATTTTTTAAATTTAAATATTAAAAATGCTAATAAATAGTGTACAATAATGCATATTTAACTATATTTTTTAGTATATAAAATTTGTTTTTAAATATTTTAAGGTCAACATTTACATAAAGGTTAAAAAAAGATTTTATACATTTATTACATTAATTAATGCATTATTAAGTTATGTATTTATTTTATGTTAAAAAAATGTTCAACATAATTTTATTTATTTAAAATTAGTTAAAAATTAAAATTTTTGTTAAAAAGTAGAATATTTATTTAGAATACAATGTTAAAAAACCGATAAAACACACGTTCATTTGTTAAAAATAGTTTAAGAAAGTGAACTTTTTAAAACAAAAATCTACAGATGTTTTGCTTTTTATTAACAACATGTTTGTAAAAGTTAAAAAAAAAGTTTTTAAATTATAAAACAATTAAGTTATTTTCTAATATAAATTACTGAAATAAATGTTTTATTTATGCAACTATTATAAGTATCTTATATATATATATATATATATATATATATATCTACATTTGATTTACAGTAAAAAAACAATAATGTATATATATATATATATATATTAGCGTTATTCAGCTAAAAAAAATTGATACAAAGTATTGCACAATTGCACAATTGAAAAATAAAAAAAGACGAATTAACATAAACTACTTAAATACAAATAAGTAATTAAATTATCAAATTAATAACTTACCATAATAAACGTTACTGGAAATACTATTGAGACATAGTGAAAACAGAATTAAGATGGTTGCATTAAAGAAATACATCTTTTTCTTAGAAGAATAAATCTAAAAACAAAATAAAAATTAAAAATGCTAATTAATAACTAATTTCATTTTCACTATCATCAATACATTTCAAATTGGATCATAATTATCATTCTACTTTAATTTTAAAAATTTAGTTTTGTAATATATATATATATATATATATATATATATATAATATGTAATAATCTTAACAAAAAAACTAGTAATAATAGTAATAACTACTACTACTACTACTACTACTACTACTACTACTACTACTACTACTACTACTACTACTACTACTACTACTACTACTACTACTACTACTACTACTACTACTACTACTACTACTACTACTACTACTACTACTACTACTACTACTACTACTACTACTACTACTACTACTACTTACTACTACTACTACTACTACTACTACTACTACTACTACTACTACTACTACTACTACTACTACTACTACTACTACTACTACTACTACAACCACTACTAATACTAATACTAATACTACTAATACTACTGCTACTACTATTGCTACTACTACTACTACTACTATTAATAATAATAATAATAATAATAATTATTATTATTATTATTATAATTATTATTATTATTATTATTATTATTAAAACTGCTAAGAAATGCCTTTCTTAAAACATTCGAAGTAGTAAACAAAAAAAACTTTAATAATAAAAACTAAGTAAACAACATCACTATTAGTATTATTAGGTAAAAACTATCAAAACAAATTTATTTTAGCTTATTATATGTTTTAATTTTAATTTTTAAGTAAATAAAATCAATCAGAATAACAAAATTTTATTTTTTCAATGTAACATAAAATATTGTTTTTTTTTCCAAACATTTCTGACCTTCGTTGATGCGTATCGCATTTTCACTTAACAAGAAATCAATTTTATAGGTTAGAATAAAAATTTTACTGTTTCAAATATTTAGTACAATTTACAATGCAATAACCCATTATACACTTAACACTCAAGCAAAACCTACAATTTTTTAAATATACGCATACAGCTATTACAACAACTACGGCAAAAAGCGATTATTTAACTAAAACGTGTGTGTTCTTTTTAAATAACCAACTTGGCATTTTTAAATAAATATGTCTAAGTAAATATAAAGCAAGTATTTTACGTTATTTTTAATTCTTAATATTTATTTTTATGACAATTGTTGAAATGGCTGTATTTCTAATCGCTGAAGGAAAGGGTTTTATAAAACTTTCTCTACATATTTGAGTATCCTATATACTATTTTTTAGTTAGTTTTTAATTTATAACAGCATTTTATAGCATTAACAACCTTTTTTTTAATGTTTTTTTATGTTTGCTACTTTGAATGTTTGCACAAGAAACATCTTTCAACAGTGGACATTTTAGCGAAGCCAAACGTGGGCCCGCATTTTAGTATCGGTGATGGGATTTGAACTTATACCCACCGAGGTCCGAATTCGAGCGCTGTACCGCTAGACCACCCCGGCATATTTTGTAGCTTTTTAGAAAATAATAAAATTGTTGTAAATTATATTTTAAAGTTTAAAAAACAAACATTATTTTGACCTTTTTATAGTATTTTTGCAACAGAATAAATAAATCGTTTTTAAATTAATTTCTAAATTATTTAATTCTAACATGTTTTTCAGACTATGAATAAAAATAATAAGTTTTAATTTATTTTAAAAAAAGAGAAGCAAAATATTTTATACCAAAAAATGTGTTTAAAAAAATTATTAAAAAATTAAAACCTCAAAAAAATAATTAGGCGGTACAACACTTGACTTAAACATGAGTCGGCAAGATCGGCACTAAATGCGGACCGACGTTTGGCTTCGCTTAAATATCTACTAGTGAAAGATGTTTTCTATAAAATATTTATAATAATAATATTATTAATAATAATAATAATTATTATTATTATTATTATTATTATTATTATTATTATTATTATTATTATTATTATTATTATTATTATTATTATTATTATTATTATTATTATTATTATTATTATTATTATTATTATTATTATTATTATGTTATTACAAAACCCCTCTACTTTGAAAGATGAGCATGGGGCAATAAAACAACAATTACAGGAAAAAAAATAACAACTATGAAGTCTCATAATTTAAAGAGAACATGAGACAACAAAATGTTTCCATGTATTTGAACATTCTGCCAAACGTTTTGCCTAATCCAATGAAACATTCATTTCAATTAGATTTTCCCGAATAGTTCTTAGCCAAGTTTTCTGTAGTGTACCAACCTTTCTTTTACCATTTTCAATCGTCAATTCCAAAACCGTTTCTTGGGCGGTAAACGTAGAATTTGACCAAGTTAATTTCTTTGTATAATTATAGTGATATTATGTAGTAAACGAGAGTCAGCACTTCTTATAGTCTTATTATTTAAAATGTAATTGCGCCAGGTAATCTTTAAAATACTTCTAAAAAACCACCGATACAAGAACATCCATTATCTTATCAATCTTGTCTGTTTGCTTCCACTTTTCACTTTCATGTAGTGCCGTAGGAATGATTATTAAACAAAGTTTTGTCTTCAGGCTGATGGAAGAACATGACCATAATGATTTGAGTTTATTGAAGACTGACATTGCCTTTGCAAGTCTGGTTTAAACATCAATTTCGGTTTGTCCGTCTTTACCAATGATGCTTCCCAGATATGTAAAGGAAGCAACAGTATCAATATTTTGTCCACTAATTTTGATGGGTAAATCGTTGTTTGACTTAGTGCACAACACTTTTGTCTTTGAACAATTAATCTGTAAGCCAATACGAGAACTGATATCACTGAAACGTGTCGTCATATTTTGCATCATTTCTGGAGTTTCACTGAGTAGACCAATATTATCTGCAAAATCCAAATCTGTTAATCTGCCATAGTTTCATTATTTAAGGATCGAGTCATAATAAAATTTATAGTAGTAAATAATTTTATTTTAATTAGTGAAAATTAATTTTGGAGATTAAAAGGCATCTAAAAAGTAAACTTAATCACATCAATTAATAATAAATTATTTACTGAAACAATTTATGCAAACGAAATTTAATAATTGAGTTTATATAAGTATTGATTTTAAAATAACTTTTCTACCCTTTACATATTTTTTAATAAAAGTACAATTAAATATTATTTATTATTATTTTTTTATTTTTGTAGTTTAAAAAATCATACAATAATAAATATAAATTTGAACACAATAGCAATAGAGAAATATGGTTAAAGGTTTTATTTTTATTTTTTTATTACTATATTATTATTATTATTGTTATTATTATTATTATTACTTTTATCATTATTACTATTTTTTTATTATTATTGGTAGTAGTAGTAGTAGTAGTAGTAGTAGTATTAATATTATTATTATTATTATTATTATTATTATTATTATTATTATTATTATTATTATTATAGTACAAATAATAATCGATTAGCAATTTGGTAAATTTAACAAAAAGTAGCAACCAATTGATATATCTAACTGACCAATAAAATTACTCTTACTTGAAGGTCACTTTAGACTAAATTTGTCCCCTTTATATAAAAATATAATTTATTCATTCATTCATCTACAATGATTATTTGTTTGCCTGAATGTTCTAAATTTTTTGCATTTACAAAAATGCAATTATTGATTTATTTATATACAGTCTGTGAATAAAAACCCTTCTGAATTAACCTTGTTACATAGGAATTTCGAAAAAATTGAACTTACCTATATCAGATTATTTTGACTATTATTTTTATTTTAAGTGTATTTAGGGACAAATTTATCGAACCATAAAAGTAACTGAAGAAATTATATATATATATATATATAATTTAACAATAATTTGACCTGTATTCTCACGGGGGGGATGAAATAAGGCTACAGCACTAAGCTTTATTAATTAAAATTAAGGTTATTCTTATTCCAAGTTGAAAATAAAAGATGATTAATTCTTTTCCGACATTTTTTTAATTAAATAATATTTTTGTTTAATTAACCATCTACGAAAATAGTACAATTAAAAAATGTAAACAAAAAATTATAAATTAAAACAGCGTTTTTTATTGATTCTGAGTTTATTCATAATTATTTTATTACTTTTTTATCTATATAGTAAAGTAAAAATAATTTATTGACTTATACAAACAGAGTAAAGAAATATAGTAAATTTTATAGCTGTAATAAATAAAATACAAATTAATTTTTTTAAATAAAAATATTTGTTTATTTATCCAAAAATATGACTTAGATAATATTTAAAATGCATAAACCGAACGTATATATATATATATGCTACTTTGAATGTTTTACGGAAAACATTTTTTATCAGTGGACATTTAAGCCAAGTCGAACGGGGGCCGCATTTAGTGCTGATGGTTAGATTCGAACCCCCATATTCACCCAGGTCCAAGGCAAGCGCTTTACCGCTGGGATACCTCGGCATATAAATTTTAAAAAGTAGTAATAAATTTACAACCTTTTTTCCTAATTGTTTGCTTGGTAAAACTACATTCAAGGAGCAAAATAAATTGCAATAATTACTTTTTGCATGGACATAATTACAAAACACTATGTAAATAAATAATTTTATTAATGGTTCTTAATGCCCGCTTAGTTCAGACTGGAACTTCAAAAAGCATAAGTTTTAAATAGACTTTGATGTTTTGAATAATAGCAACGTTTCTTGGCTAGTAGACAGCATCCTTATGACAGCGCTACTATTTGCAAGGATAGACAAGGCCACCTGAATTTATGTCAGAGTTATTCCCCTTGGCCCAATGGCTACATATGGTATACACGTATACCTTAAAATATGTTTTGTGTTCTCTAAATGTATACTTGCACCCACTCGCCAAAACAGAAACCCAGTTATATCGCCGTGCACTCCGTTCCTACTGCTATCAGTAAACGTATTTGGGCATTTAATCCGGGATGACGAACAGTCAAGAATATTACCATCATTAAAAATTAAAACTTTATAAGCATTACTCAAATTCTCAGGATTATTAGCATTACTAATTATTTCTAACAAAAATTGGAAATAGCTATACAATGTTTCGAATTGGCTCAAACAAAGTAAGTTTATTACCTGTCAAAAGATTTAGTAAAACAGATTACCCACTTGCTAAACCGGTAGAAACGTACAATATTTGAGGACACGGGGTAATTAACATTGATCAGATTTAGTACAGCGCTCGAATTTGCACCTCTGTGGGTATGGGTTCGAATCCCACTACCGACACTAAAATGCGGGCCCACGTTTGGCTTCGCTAAAATGTCTACTGTTGAAAGATGTTTTCCGTAAAACATTCAAAGTAATAAACATAAGAAAACTTAACTTAACAGGATCGCTTTCAAAGACCCATATGTCAGTGATTAAGGTATTAACCTGAAACTAGATAGGGCGTGATTTCAAGATTGTGTAATTTATTGTTAAAGTGAATTTGATAACTCCATAATAATTTTAATGTAACATAACTGTTAGTTGAATAAATGTTCAAGAAGTTAGTTTTTAAATTTATATTAAAAATTCAGTCCTTTAAATTGTCACTTAAAATTATACTTTTATTTTAATAATTTTTACATAAAAATTATTTAAATTTAAATAACTGGTCTATATTTTTAAAATGTTCAAAATTATAAACAACTTTGAGCATAAAAGTAAAAATTATTAACAAAATTGTTTTTTATCCATTAGGTTCATTAACTACTTTTAGTTTTTTAATGTTTTGCTTGTTATTATTTATTTATTTTTACTATTTTAAAGGCTTTACGAGAAACGCATCTTTTACCAGTGGGCATTTTAGCAAAATCGAATGTGGGCCCAGTAGTGTCCACCAGATCCAAGTCGAGCGCTATACCGCTTGGCCACCTGGGCACATATAAAAATAAAAATAATGTCATTTCTTTTTTTATATAATAAATATTCAATTTATTGCATATTGCAACATTTTAACATACATTATTAAGCCGGGGTAGTCTAGAGGTACAGCGCTCGATTTGTACCTGGATGGGAATGAGTTCAAATCCCACCACCGGCACTAAAATGTCTACTGCTGAATGATGTTTCACGTCAAACATTCAAAGTAGTAAATGTAAAATTTAAAAATTTTAAAAAAGTAAATAAACTAAAAAAATTTCAATTTTTGGAAAATGCATAGTGAGTTGTTAACTTTTAAATACGAATCTGATCATATCTTTTATTGTTAAATTTATTTATTTATATTTGCAGCTTGTTTAAAACGCATTTATTAAATAATCTAAAAAAATTGTTTAAAATTATTTTAGACCATTAAAAACAGACATAATTTAAAAATGAAAAATGTTATTTAATAGTTTTAATCATAAATATATTTGTAATTAAAATATGTCAATTTATCGGGTATATTACTAGTTAGTTTTCAAAAAATAAATTGATCAATATTAAGTTTAATTTTTTTTGGAAATTTTATAGTACAAAAACAGATTTGTACTTCAATTATTAATAAATTTATTATAAAGTTTAGTATAATCATTTTATTTGCAGTTGATAAAAATAAAATACAAATCAATAAATTCAAAAATTATTCTAATGACAGAAAAAGTGAAATGACTAAATGGCAAAAAATATTTTATAAAATAAATTGTCACCTCCAAACCAGACTACCGTTCTAAAAAAATGAGCACTTGGCAGTTTAGTAAGACAAAAAAAAGTAACATACAAATAAGAAAATAAAAATATACACAATTCATTACAATAATTGGTACAATAAACTTAATTAATAATTAAAGTATGTTACTAAAATTGGTATGCTGTTATAGTAAAATAAAAATAAAAATTACAATTTTTGCAACTTGTTAATATTTAATTAAAATTTATAGTGTACACTTTGTTAACTCCGCCTAGTTTGGATTAGAAATTATTCAATTTAGCCAGTCTCAAGCCTGGATAAAGGAGGAGGGTTTGAGCGAGCAAGTTTAGCAACCTGGCCTTTTTAAAAAAATTATTCTGCTGAAGAAACAATCAAGAAGACACCATTCCAGCAAACAACGGCAGAGAAGTGATTGCCCGTATCTGAATGACAGTGTTACACTGATGACAGAGCTGTGTAAAAGCCGAAAGGAAGCTCAATCTTCGATTTGCAGAATCTTCAATGCCAACAAGACTTTGTTGTTGTTGTTTTGCTGTAATTGTTGTCTTATTGCCCCATGCTTATTTTTAAGGCAAAAGAATTTGTATAATAGATAATAATAATAACACTTTGTTAAAAAAAATTTAAAACTAATTTTTATTTTAATTTAAAGTTTGTAATAAAGTGGCGGAAATGGATAAAGTGTTAAATTAAAAACTGGGTAAGCATGGAATTAAGACCCACCAATGGCACTAAATACTCGATTTCTTACTGAGAAAAATGTCTTTTATCAAACATTGTTAGCAGTTAAAACTTTGTATCATTATTATTCCTTTAAAAGTAGGCATGGGGCAACAAGATAACAGTAACAGCAGAATCAACAACCAAGTCCCATAATTTAAAAAGAACGTATGGGGCAACAAAATGATTCCGTGTCTTTAATCATTTTATCTACACTTTTGTTTGATTGCCCATGAGACTTTTACTTCAAGTTAATCTTTCCATATGGTTCTTAGCCAAGTTTTTAGTAGTTTATCAACCTTGTTTTTGCCATCTCCAATTATCCGTTCCAAAACCGTTCTTGTTGATCTTTCGGGCGGCAGTAAACGTAGAATTTGACCAAATTACTCGTTTCATCCAATCAACAATTTTACAAATTGAAAATTCTGCTTTTTTTGGCTTTTACTCAACATTGTTATCTCCGTCGTGCTATCATTTCTTTGCCGTTGTTTGCCGCAATGGTGTCCTCCTGTTTATTTCTTGAGCAATATAGTTTTTACAGAAGTCAGGTTGTTGGCCTTGCGTTTAAACTCTCCCCCTTTATATATATATATATATATATATATATATATATATATATATATATATATATATATATATATATATATATATATATATATATATATATATATATATATATATATATATATATATGGAATGCTAATGATCCTAAGGATTTGAGTAATGCTCATAAAGTCTCAATTTTCAATGATGGTGATATTCCTGACTGTTAGTCCTCCACGTGGTGCATCCTGGACTAGGTGCCAACAGGCATCTAGACTAATAACAGCAGAATCCGAGTGCACAGCGGTATAACTGGGTTTCTGCTACGGCGGGTGGGTGCGAACATACACCCAGGATACTTAAAAGGTATCTAAAGGCATACGCATACCATATGTAGCTCTTGGGCTAAGGGAGATAACCCTGACAAAAAATCAGGCGGCCTCGTCAATCTTTGCAAACAGTGGCGACGTCACAAGGATGCCGTCTACCAGCCAAGAAACTGTGTTATTCTTCCACGTTTGTCTACGCTTGTCAAGCCAGAAATATATATATAACCATGTCGTACCAACCAAAATGAATGAATATATCACCAATATATATATATATATATATATATATATATATATATATATATATATATATAATTAGTTAATACTGTTTAACTAATGTTTAAGGAATGTTTAAGTAAACTTAGATGTCCCTACTGTAATTAAACTGTCAGAAAAGTCAATCAACTATACTGGATTAATTCTGACAACAGTCCGTACATTTATGTCATACATATGTACTTACATACATTGAAATGCATCATAATTAATTAATCAAATATTTTAGAAACACACATGTAATGTGAAATGCATATATTATATTAAGAATGACAATTATTTTATTTATTTTCGAATTTTAAAAAAAATAGTAAAATACTAGATGTGATTGAATTACAAACAATGCAATTATAAAAGAATATTCATATGATGAATCCTAGACTAACATTAATTAGGTACCAAGCACAATGCATAATAAGTGAGTTATTGTCTAGGAACATGATGATGCGTCAGGATTATTTAAAAAATATTTTAAGGTATACACACATACATTTCATATGCAACCATTAAACTAAGAAAAAATCACCATAACATTAACATTTTGTAACCCATAAAAGCATTATATAAATGTAAGCTATTATTTTTTTCCATTTTTATTGTATGACAAAAGTATCTTTTAGCAGTAGACATATTAGCGAAGCCGAACGAGGTTCCGTTTTTAGGACCGGTAGTGGTGTTCGAACCCATGTCCACCCAGGTTCAAGTCGAGCGCTGGACCGCTAGGCTACTCCATTATGCAAGCCAATTGCTTTAAAATAAACATGGGGCAACAAAATAATTCCGTATGTTCAAACAATTTTTCAAAATTTTATATTTGATTCTATGAAACATTCATTTGAATTAAATCTTTCCGAGTTTCCTGTAGTTGACCCCAACCATCGTCAACTGTTTATTTCGAAAGCGTTGTTGCTCGTCTTTTGGATGGTAAACGTAAAATTTCCTTCATCTTTTAGCTTTTACTTAATCCTGTTATCTAGGTCATGCTATTACGTTTTTGTCTTTATTTTCTACAATGGTGTCCTCTTAGAGCTTCTGCAGTAATATAGGCATTTTACTCTTTTTTTTATCTAGGCGTGAAACTGGCTACATTGGCCAATTTATGATTGTCTCTAGGCTGAACAATTGATTACTTTTCCCACGTTATTATTGGGCCGAAAACTTTAAACTGGGTAAATATAGATTCATGTCCCTATAATATGAACCAAAACCAAACGGTGGAAAATTTAAATAAATGCAAAGAAAAACCAATTATTAAGTATTGTAGCAGATACAGATAATTATTTGGTAACTAAAAGTATTTCTACTGCTTTGTATTTTTTATATTTGATCTTACATTCCATGTGGATGATTTTAGTCAATTTTTTATTATAGACCAGTTGATATTTTATGTAAATTTTTATATTACTGACATAGATAAAGCGCTAAAGTTGAAACCAGTTTGGGACTGGATTTACACCGCCGGCATTCAATACAGCCAAATGTCCGCTTGCTGAAGTATGCGGATTTTTTGTAAAACGGTCAGGATGGTGGCCTAGCGGAAAGCGCTTGACTCGAACGTGGGTGGGCATCGGGGTTCGATCCCCATCACGACCCACTCAATGCGTTCGGCTTCGTCAAGATGTCCACTTGTGAAAGATGCGTTTCCCGTCAATCATTTAAAGTTGTAAAAAGCACATCAATAAATAGTCAATTAAATAATTACGTTTTTGTACGACGTAATAGTCCGATTAATTTGCAACTGTTGCCGACACACAATATTCTTAAGCTTCTCGTCCAGGCCCTATGCTAAATGTACACTTGTTCAAAAGTGCGTTTGTTACACAACCTTTCCAAACAATAAAGCGTTTAAAAAGTAGCTCACGTCTTTCTACAAGGTAAGTGAAAGCTTATTTAACGTTGTCAAACATATCCTATCTGTTGAAAATCTACCTTAGACGGCTTCAATTGTGGTTGAGGAAGAATGAAGGTTGGTAACTTGACCTATTTCACAATACAATATTGTTAATAAAGCCAACAAGTTGACAACGTTTGATTAAACTACGGTGCAAACCGATAAAATCAACACGATTTTGATTGAAAAAACAATTTACAACATGCAGAAGCACTTCAATGCTCATGGGGATGTGAGTAATGCCTATAAAGTCTCAATTTCCGAATGCACAGCGATATAACTGGGCTTCCACTTAGGCGGGTGCGTGCAAGCATACACACAGGGCACTTAAATGTATCTTAATGTATATGTACACTATATGTAGTCCTTGGGTCAAGAGAGATAACCCTGACAAAAAAATCGGACGGAACAGTGGCGACGTCACAATGATGCGGTCTACCAGCCAAAAAATGTCATTATTTTGCTACGTTTGTTATGCTTATCAATCGATTGAATTTATCGATCGTTTTATATGCCATACATTTATATAAACATAAATAAATGCCAATAGGGTTGTGCGTAATATCCATAAAGTTTTAATTTTCAAACACACAGCAATATATATATACAAATATACGTGTACCGGGCTGATTTAATGGTACAGTGCTAAACACAAATGTGGGTTGGAGTTCCACTGCAAACCCTCCTATAGCATTACTAAATACCTTGTAAAACTGTCAAACAACAACAACAAGGAACTGTAACATCTTTTCAAAATGTCTAATTTTTAAACTTTCGTCATATGTTAGAATGCCTTTTAGTTTTTGTACAAAACTACCGTTTCTAAACTTACAATTATTCTTTTTTTTATTTTTGCAGCAACAAAAAACCGTACTTAAAAACAACTCTAGTCAAGTTTTTTATTATATAAAAATTAAATCTAAATTCAAATAGATTAGAAAAAATGCCAGTTAAAGTAATTTTTATTTTAATACTACATGTATGGAGTTATTTATCCAATAGTCATTTACTTATTGAAAAACTAAAAATTTAACGTTCTTGAAAAACACATAACAAAATGTTATAGAAAAAACATTTTACTCTATTTGAAAAAATGAATATGTAATAACTAAATATTTTTGCTAATTGCATTTATACTTGACAACATAAAATCTAAAGTTATCTGTCAAGATAATCTTTTCCAACTAAGTAACAATCTCTGCTAATGGTTTTTAAATGCCTTATTAACAATATTGCTATTATTATTATGGTATATAAAATAGGTTTTACAAATGCAACCACATTTTGTATTGATAATTATTTTCTTTTAAATTTTCCATTTATTAGACCCAACAATTGTGTATTCATTTAGCGATTTTTAATATTATTGTTATTGCTATTACTATTATTATTATTATTATGGCTATTATTATTATTGTTGCTGTTGTTATTATTATTAGTAGTACTATTATTATTTTTATTACTATTATTATTATTATTATTATTATTATTACCATTATTATTACTATTACAACTAATATTATTCTTATTCTTATTGATATAATAATAATAATAATAATTATTATTATTATTACTATTATTATTACTGTTATTATTATTATTACTATTACTATTATTGTTATTATTATTATTAGTATTATTAGTATTATTATTATTATTTTTGTTTATTTTATTTATGGTTATTGGCTTAGGTACTTCAGTAGAATTAGCTTTCAGCACTACCATTAAAATACAAATAAATATTATTACTGTTATAAAAAATAATAAGAATAATATTACTATTAATATTATTAATATTATTATTGTTATTATTATTATTATACATCGCCATTGAAATACAAACAAATTATGCGTTTACAAAAATCAGCAGTGCATACCGTTTAAGTTTTACGCTTGCACACACACAAATAATCTTTCTGGTATTTTTAAAAATAAAATATTTTGAATTAGCATTTGATTTAAATAGAAATTTTTTTTATACAAAGGCAAAACTCTAGATAACAGTCTGGTCTAACTTGAGCCTATCCAATTTCGTTGTCAATAAACAGATTACAAACTTTATCAATGGATTTTTAAGGGATTATTTGCTTTCAAAATTGTTATATTAGAATTGTCAGATTCACTTGAATAATAAATTTACTGGGTTGACTTAAAAACCTAGTAAATTTATTATTCAAGTTAATCTGACAATTCTAATATAACAATTCTAAAAATAAGGATTACAAACTTGATATTTTTAACTAATTAAAGCAATAAAATTGATGTTTTTTTTCAATGAAAATAATAACTTAATTAAATTTTATTGTCATTAATGAACAATAAATATGTACAAATATAATAACTATTACTAAGCAGTATTTTATAAATAAATATTTATTTTCAAATATTTATTTAATTAATGCTTATTTTACAAATAAACAATTAACCTTCTCTTTTGGGTTTTATTGTTGATATACCTTTTCAGAAAACGGAAAATTAGCTTAGCCACAAGAGAATTTCAATCGGACGTTGAATAATAAAATAGTTTAAAAGTTTCTCACTGTCTCCTTCCTATACTATATAATGTCGGGTTAACAGAAATTGACTAAACGCTAAGTCCGTTGCGGTTAAGCATACATTTGATTGTGATTAATGGGACAAAACGTGGGAGTTTATACATATACCACCTACTAAAAAGTGCAACAAAAAATCTCGCTTTTATACCAGATTGTTTACTGTATACAATTAAGTATTACGTCTAGTTTTAAATAGAAAAATAGATTTAACAATATTGCATTTACATGAAATAATTGATTAATTACTGTACAACTGTGTAAAATATTGATTCTACTTATTCGAGTGTTTAAACCAAAAATGTTTAAATGAACTAAAAACAAACTTTATCAAATGTTTGACCAGTTAAAATTTTTTTTTCTATGTCATTGGTTTTAATATTTTTGCTAAACGTATTGCTATAACAATTGACAATTGTACCGCAGTGGTTTAGCGGTACATTGCTCGACTTGAACCTAGTGAACATGGGGGTTCAATTCGCACCACCGGTCAACTAAATGCGGGCCTACGTTCGATTTTGCCAAAATGTCCATTTTTGAAAAATGGTTTTACAAATAAAGAGAACTGTTAAAACCCAACAAAATAATGGAAGTTAAACATTTTTGTTCCCTAAACTTTAATTCCTACTTTTCAAAATTGTATTCTAAAAAATAATAATTAATAAATTTAAACATCTACTTTGAGGATCCTAATAATTCTGAGGATTTGGGTAATACTTATAGAGTTTCAATTTCCAATCATGGTGATATTCCTAACTATTCGTCCTCTACGTAGTGCATCCTGGACTAGATGCCCCTAGGCATCTAGACTAATAACAGCGGGACCTGAGTGCACAACGGTATAATTAGACTTTTCCTAAAGTGTGTAAGTGCGAACATACACCCAGAATACTTAAGAAATATCCTAAGGTATATGTAGATATTGGGCTAAAAACTAACAAAACATCAGGCTATTTTATCAATCCCTGCAAACAGTGGCGACATCACAAGGATGCCTTCTACCAACCAAAATAATTTGTCATTTTTCGACATTTGTTACGCTTATCAAGCCATCGAAGTCGATCGTTTATATATAACTACGTCACCAACCAAAATAAATGAATGAATGTACTTTTCTAAAAAGACATCTAACAATAATGTAATAACCTTGAATAAAAATAATAAAAAATTAAATAAGCGTAAAATAAATTTGTAATGTTTTGTACCATCGCAATTGACAATTATTTTTATTCTTACTCTTTGAATAATTGAAGGAAACATTTTTAATCAAGTGTATGTTTAACAAAATCTAACGGGGGAGACCCACATTTTTCAATTCTGATGATGGGAATCAAATCAATGTTTGCCCGTGTTCGAGTTCAGCTCTGTACTACTAGACAATTACGACACACACACACACACACACAAATATATTTTATCGCTTTGTCGTTTTTGTTCTCTTGTAATAACAACAAATAATCCGCGTTCCCCCTCCTCCAATATTGTAGCCTACTGTATATGATCAAGCCAACGTGGAATTAATACGCTATTTATTACATAACCAATAGTAATATTTTTATGCATAAATTACACTGTTTTGATAACGTCATCCAGTTTTTTACAGATAAAAAATCGATACATAAAATTTGCTACTTAATGCGTTAACATGTAAAAATAATAGTAGTAGAATATAAATTAACAGCAATACACACAGCAACAACAACAACAAAATAAAACATTTCAATTTTCTATTTAACAACATGAATATTTCAAAGTTCTATTTTGTTTTAAATGCCTAAAAATATTATTTATATGCATATATAATTATATTGTGCAAATGTTAATTGCAATTAAAATAACAAATGTCTATTAAAACACACATTTTCATTTTTGTAAATGTTAATGCGAAAAAAGTTAAATCAATGTTTCTAAATGAACAACATACATTTCGAAAAGCAAAATTTTGGTTTGTGTACTTTAGTTGAAAAGTTTTTGAATAAAAGTTGTATTTAAAGTTCATTTTATTATTCTAAATTTTTAATTTGGACAAACGTTTGGATTAAGTCTTGTTTCAAAAAATTGAAAAACTGAGGCTGGATTTTATGTATGTGTGTGTTCGTTTCTTTTTGATACTCGAATGGATTACAAGAAACATGTTTAACAAACGAACATTTTATCAAGCCCCACGCCTCACATTAACTCAATGGGTTTTTAAAAGATTATTTTTATTTAGAATTGTTAGATTTGCTTGAATAATAAATCCACTTGATTTTAAGTCAACCAGGAGTATTGTACAGCTGTTTCACATCCTTATTTGGAATCACCAGCAGCGTATACCTTTCAAGTTATCTGGTGTCAGATCATTGCTTTTAACCACTGAGCTACTGGTGGTTGAACTTGAACCTGTAAATTGATTATTCATACTAAATCTGATCAATTCTAAATGTCCAGTGTCCTCAAATGCTGTTACGTTACTATCGGTTTAGCAAGTGAAAAAACTCATTTACTAGGACTTTACCATATAGGTCTTTGCATACTGTCAGTTTTTAATAGCCCTATATGGCACGGTTCGGTTATACTAACTAGAAATGTAGCGCCGTTTCAATCTCTGATATACCGACAGAATTTTTCAAAAACAACACTACTAGCTATCAAAAGTTATTCATTTATTTAAAACCCTTTCGTCGTAAAACGCAAAATTATTCCATATAATTGTACATTAAATAAAGATTGTGCATTTCAAAGATGGAAATTATATTCCCAATTTGCCAAACCGCGCCAACCAAATTATACTACTTTCCCTTATTTTCCATGAGAGTTTAGCAAAATGGTACTTTCCTGTTGGTTACTCACAAAGGCCAAAGTCATCAATTTTGCACTTAAACCCTCCCCTATTCTTAGCTCGACTTGGAACTGGCTATGATGGAGCTATCCAACGTGTTTTCTTTAAATTCAGTCAAAAATATCAATAACTTGGATAAACAATTTCTAATTTGGTATAAAAACCAGTTTTTAAAAACTGGTTATAAATAATTAATGTTTTATTTTCAAGCTCTAAATTAGTACACAACTCCGCCTAGTTTGTATTAGAAATGATTCAATCTAGCCAGTCCCAAGCCTGGATAAAGGAGGAGGGTTTGAGCGCAAGGTTGGCAACCTGGCCTCTGTAAAAATTTATACTGCTGCGGAAACAATGAAAGATGACGTCATTCCGGCAAACAACAACGTTTCTGGATGGCAAAGTTACCAGATGACAAGGTTGAGTAAAAGCCGAAAGTAAGCGCAATCTTCGATTTGCAGAATATTTAATGCCAACGAGACTTTGTTATTCTTGTTGTTGTTTTGCTGTAATTGTTGTCTTATTGCCCCATGCTTATTCTTAAAGCAAAAGGGTTTTGTAATAATAATAATAATAATAATAATAATAATAATAAATTAGTACACAGTAATACATGTATTTCATAATTTGAAATGTATTATAATTCGTCATTATTTGCAAATTCTATTGTAGATTAAAACAATACAAAAAAGTCAAACAATATAATTTTTTTAAAGCACTTATATTACAATAAGTACAATTAACAAGCGGTTGTTTTAATTGAATTATAAAATAAGTCAAGCATAATATATTGTTTTATAATTAAAACTTCTACCTTATTGCTTAATCTAGTAAACCGTTGTTTTCAAAATTACAAAATTAATTACAAAGTTAACTTTTGTTTCATTTTCCAAAAAATCAGCTGTCAAAAATAAAAATGTCTTCTCAACTGGAAACAAAACCAGCTGCTGTAACACTTATCAAGTGCTTGTTAGCAGAGATTGAGAAAAAAACTGCATAATTTTTTGTTAGAAATATCTTTTTCAACCCAATGGCTACATATGGTGAATGTATATTTTAACCTTCCTAGACCTGAAATGGGGTCAGAAATGACCCCAGAGTATAAAATTTTGCAATAATCCTATACTACAGGTTAAATTTATGTAAAATTATCATTTTCTTTCTGACATAATGTGCAAAACACTGACAAGAGGTTTCAATGCTACACGTGTTTTATTTTGCTACTTATGACGTTTTTAAGTGTTTGGGTCAATTATAACCCCATTTTGTGCTTTGAATGCTTATGTGCTTTACAAAAAGAAATTTCCAAATACAGCACTGACAAGACTTAAATTCCTCAAAGATTTGGGTTCTATACTTGTGAAACCTGCTATCAAAGGGAGGGCAAATCCTCCAAGAACAGGAATACTATTGTCAGTCCAAGCAGCAATGGCATCAGGGCCTCTACCACAGCATTTAATTTTGTTATTCCTTGAATATATATTTTTTTACCAAATTTTTATTTGAAAATAAATCTTTAAAGTCTCTGAGCATAACTTTTATCAATTTCCTTCGATTTATGAACCTTGATAATGTGTTTTAAATAAAAAACGATTGGGGTAAAAATGACCCCATTTTAGTACTCCGTGTATTATGAGAGGTTTTAGGTAGAGGAAGGTTAAGAAACCTTTTAAATAGAAATATTAAGAACTGTCGTTTTTACGTGAAGTATTCTGGATTAGGTCTACCCATATATTTAAACTAATGCAACAGGGATCAAGTTCCCAGCGGTATAACTGAACTTCCAATTTGGCTAATGGGTGTAAGTATACATCCAGGGTATTTAAACGGCATCTTAAGGTATACGTATACCATATGTAGCCGTTGGGCTAAGGGGAATAATTCTGACTACGTTACCAACCAAAATAAATAAATGTGGATTTTTTTACTATATTAAATATCTATTGGCTAAAAAATGTTTTCAATATGAGATTTGCGCAGAGGAAACAGAAAATAAATAATAATACTGTTAAAAATTTGTATTGTTTAGTTGTTAATTTATGAAGCCTTTTTTATTTCCATCGTAGCTGATTCCAAGTCCGGTTAAGAAAAGAAGATGGTTTGAGAGTAAGATTAGCCACCTGGCATCTGTAAAATAATTTTACTAAATAGAAAAAAAACAAGAAAAAACGCCATTTCATTAAACTGCGGCAAAGAAATAAAAGGAACACAGATTCCGATGACTCGGGCTGCAAAAGTCAAATACAGCTGCAATCTTTGATATCTACGATTTTCAAAGCCAAAAACGTTTTTAAGTAAGGTAATAATAATAATAATAATAATAATAATAATAATAATAATAATAATAATAATAATAATAATAATAATAATAATAATAATAATAATAGTAATAATAATAATAAATAGTAATAATAATAATAATAATAATAATAATAATAATAATAATAATAATAATAATAATAATAATAATAATAATAATAATAATAATAATAATAATAATAATAATAATAATAATAATAATAAAATAATAATAATAACAGTAATAATAACAGTAATAATAATAATAATAATAAATCTTTTTGTTACAATGTTTTACAACAAATATTTTTCAGTAACTAGACACTGAGTAAATTCCTAGACAAGTGCACCCATTCAGTACCGATCGTAGTACTTAAACCCACATTTACTCTTCCTTTACATATCATATGTTTTATTTTGGTGGATGACGTGGTTACGTCTTCATTATTTTCCATAATTAAACAATTGATTTTGATGGCTTGTGATAAACGCAACAAACGTAGAAGAATAGCGAAGTTTCTTGGCTGGTAGACGCCACTGTTCGCCAAAATTGACAAAACTGCCTGATTTTTTGTCAGGGTAATCTCCCTTAGCCCAAGGTCTATATATGGTATATGTATACCCTAAAATACCTTTTTTAAGTATCCTGGGTGTATGCTCACACCCACTTGCTGTAGTGAAAGCTCAGTTATATCGCTGTGCACTCAGGCCTTTCTATTTTTTATCCGGATACCTTGGAGGATCTAGTCCAGGATGCACCACATGGAAGACGAACAGTCAGGAATATTACCATTATTGGAAATTGAGACTTTATAAGCATTATTCAAATTTTTAGGAATATTAGCATCGTAACATCCACATATCACAACAGCAGTTTTACAAAAGTTGTGCATAATAATAATTTTGTTTGTGAAATATCTACTAACATGTTTTTCTTAAACCTAAATTTGTTTAACTAATAAAAAACAATTAAAAATGGCAAAGATAATTCGAATTTTTAACCCGTATCTTAACGATTATATATATATTTGAGTCCCACTACTATTATTTTTTACTCCTTTCAATGTTTTACAATAAAAATCTTTTGGAAGTAGACATTTTAATGAAGTTGAATGTGGGCCCACATTTGGTGCCGGCAATGGGGATCATTCAGGTTCGAGTCTAGCGCTCTACTGCCAAACTGTTACATCAATTAAAGAAACTTGGAGAAAAAAAAAATTTATTGCTACAATACTGTTTACAGAAAAATCTTTTAACAAATAGACAATTGCAAATGGCAAAAGAAAGGTTGGTAGACCACGGAAGATTTGGCTAAGAACTATTCGGGAAGATCTAATTGAAATGAATGTTTCATGGGGAATCAGGCAAAACGTTTGCCAAAATGTTCGAATACATGGAAACATTTTGTTGTCTCATGCTCTTTTGAATTACGAGACTTTGTTGTTGTTGTTGTTTTTTCGTAATTGTTGCCTTATTGCCCCATGCTTATTTTTAAAGCAAAAGGGCTTTGTAATAAATAATAATAATAATAATAATAATAATAATAATAATAATAATAATAATAATAATAATAATAAATAATAATAATAATAATAATAATAATAATAATAATAATAATAATAATAATAATAATAATAATAATAATAATAATAATAATAATAATAATAGTAATAATAATAATAATAATAATAATAATAATAATAATAATAATAATAATAATAATAATAATAATAATAATAATAATAATAACAATAATAATAATAATAATAATAATAATAATAATAATAATAATAATAATAATAATAATAATAATAATAATAATAATAATAATAATAATAATAATAATAATAATAATAATAATAATAATAATAATAATAATAATAATAATAATAATAATAATAATAATAATTAACATAGACAAACGTAAGAAATTGAACCCATACTTAGCCAAGTTCAGATCGAGCGCCGTACTACCAGACTATCCTCTGTATTTGTCATTTGAATATTTTACAAAAATGTCTTCTTTTTAATAATTAGATATTTAATATAGATTAAAAAAATCCAGTAATGAAAATCTAATTTCTGTTTGTTAGAATACGAATTCAGCAAAGCAACAGCATTGGTACAAGCTTTGTTAGAATTAATAATTTAGGATTCTATTCAAAATGTACTTATTCGTTTTTATTATTGTTATCTTTCAGCAGTAGATATTTTAGCAAAGCCAAACGCGGGCACACATTTGGTGTTGGTGATGGGGATCGAACCCGGGCACAAGTTATATCCAGGTGGTGGACAGTAAGTCAAGATCTTTGGCTTGTTAACCCACTAGTCTCATAAATCAAATTGGGAATACAACACAAGGTTTAGACCAAAATCGTGTATTCCAAATAGAAATGAAATTAGTTAACTGGGTCCTTGTTTTTTATCTTCAATCATTTGTAGAGTTGACAATTTGGAAAAAAAATATGATGCAAAAATAATATACAATATTATTTTATTATAAAAAATAACAATTAATTTTTGGAGACAATATTTTAACAATATTGCTAACTTTTGTGTTGAATGCATAATTAACCTTTATTGGTAAGAACGGCTATATAAACAACCGTTTCCACGTCATTTATACATGCGTTCCTTTGTGTCTTTGTTTTTTATTCATTACTTCCAAGAAATCAGTACAGGTAGAGAGTTTAGGACAGTCGACCAGCTCAATATTTACACAACGTTTTGACGAACGATGCCGCTCTTACCCAGACCGCTATTAGAGCTAAAAAAGCTCATCGGATGTAAACTCCAAGCACTTGTTGATATTGTAAATCGGCGTCGTTCTGACAATGTGTTTCGGCTTTTAATCCCGCAAATGTTTAATAAAAAGCGGTTTTGTAACAAAAGAACATTTGACGAAACACTCGACAAAGAATAAGATAGTCATTTATTCGTGTATTTTTAAAGTAAAATAATTTAATCGTAACTTGGTTTAAGAAATATAAAATTATGCAAAATTTGATAACAGTGATTTTTGGCATTGTAAATGCACTAGTTCAAAAATAGATTAATATAAAATTACTTCAATGTATCTAATACATACATTTATTTTATTATTTCTTTTCAATGTTTATTACTTTGAATGTTTTACGAGAAACATCTTTTAGCAGTGAACATTGTAGCAAAGCCGAACGTGGGCCCGCATTTTAGTGCCGGTAGTGGGATTCGAACCTATGCCCAACAAAGTCCAAATCAAGCGCTGTACCGCTGACCACCCCGGCACATGATGCAGTTAAAACTTTGATCTTAAATTTATAGCTACATGAACACTCACAAACCAAATAATCGCGGAAATATTTATAATTGCGCGCTTTGCCCTATAGTACATCCTCGACTCGAAATAAAACAAATTAGGAAACAAGTGTGAGGCAAAATATTTAAACTGGCGCCTTTACAAATAGTTACACTTAAATTAAAACAAACTTCAAAATGTATCCAAACAATATATAGCCATTTGGCTGAGAGAGGGAGAGAGAGGGAGAGAGAACTCTGACAAATATTGGCGCGACTTGAATAATCTTCGTAAATAGTGGTGCCATAACAAACATATATTATGCATTATTCACCAAAGTTGGCTACTTTTCTACATTTGCACAAAGTGTTTTTCGCATGCAAAATAATAAAAATACAGTGACAATTAATTGAAAACGTGTATATAAAAATTCACAAAATTAAACTCGAAAAAGTATTCTTTTGCATAAATTTAAATCTTATTCTTAAATTATTTTTTATTATTCAAATATTTGTGATAAGTGTTATTAATCTAAGTTTATCATTATCACAATTGCTATTATTAATATTATTAGTAAATTATTATTGCCATTATTATTATCGTTATTTTATTATTATTGCTATTACTATTAATGTCATTATCACTATTACTATTATTATTGTTGTTGTTGTTGTTATTTAATTATTATTATTATTTTATTGCTATTATTATTAGTAGTAGTAAAATAAAAAATTTTATTGTATTTCATTGTATCTAACACACATCTTTTTTCAATCTGCCCTTTCTAAAATATTAATTGTTAAAAAATCGATTTATATTAACTCGTTTTCTTGTTCTTATTTATTTACATATACATATGCAAATTGTTTATTTATCTTCTAACATGTTGAGCATTTTGTTTACTGTAAAGAGATTAATTAATTAGATTTTTTTCTATATTTCTGAATTAATTTAAACAATTATATGTATATATACATAAAGTTAAATGCTAAATCATCAGTTTTTTTAAATTAAAATTTGAATCTCATTAGAAGTCTACAATAGGTTACCTGTTTAATTTGTAAAAACCGTTTTCAGTAAAATGCTTTATGCAAATTGATTAATTTGTTTAAACTATTTACAATTTTATAATTTATTTAAACTCGGATAAGATCCTTTCATTTTTAAGGATACATCAAGTATTAGGTTAACAATTTTAATGTTCTTAGATGTTAAATATGCATTTCATCAATTTTTTCTATGCAGTGTGTGTATATATACATTTTCCTAATAGTTGACTTTTGTGGTTTTTGGAAATAGTTATTGTTCAACGTTGTCTTATTTGACATTCGATTTTTTTAATACCAAATTACATTTTTCTTACAACGGTTTTCTATCTTGTTATTTTTACAAAATTACAGTTTCCGTTGAGTAATGCTTGCAAAAATGCAATTTTGTGCAAGAATGAGGCAGAGTTGGTAAAAATGCTGGTCGATATAAGTTTTTGGTTTCACTGTTCAAGCAGTAAACTGAAAAGGTTTTATAAATAGATTCTTTTTGTATTTTTCCCTTGATAGTGTTCAATTTATTTAAAATACTGGGTTTCCTTTATAATTCCACTGTGAGATGAATTCATTTTGTACATTTTTTTAGTCACAAACATATAAAATATTAATGTATATATACTGTAAATGAACGTGTTGCTGTCAAAGTTAATGCAGTATAATTCATTTGCTTTTGTGACGCTAATTAATTACACAAAGCACATTTAGATTATACTACATTAAAAGTTTTGTAGAAATTTTAGAAAGCAATCAATATTACCTAAAATATTTTAAATGTATAGCTTATATATATATATCATAATATAATTTATTTTTAAGCAACTAATTTGCTTAAATGTCAATATTCTTGTTTTTGACCTGAATTAGAATTTTATAATGATATTGGTATAAAATATTAGTTGTTATAAAATATTTTACTAACACCTTTATGATAATATACAAGAAATGTTCCAGTACAGCTTTATATAATTGAATATTGTCACAAAATCAAATAAATTGCACTGCACTGATTTTCATAGCACCTTGTTTATCTACTATATGTATTCAAAAATAATTTGTAGTTAAAACTTTGGTATTAAATTAAATTTATAGCTACATGAACACTCACAAATCAAATAATCGCGGAAATATTTATAATTGCGCGCTTTGCCCTATAGTACATCCTCGACTCGAAATAAGACAGATTAGGAAACAAGTGTGAGACAAAATATTTAAACTGGCGCCTTTACAAATAGTTACACTTAAATTAAAACATACTTCAAAATATATCCAAACAATATATAGCCATTTGGCTGAGAGAGAGAGAAGGAGAGAGAACTCTGACAAATATTGGCGCGACTTGAATAATCTTCGTAAATAGTGGTGCCATGACAAACATATATTATGCATTATTCACCAAAGTTGGCTACTTTTCTACATTTGCACAAAGTGTTTTTCGCATGCAAAATAATAAAAATACAGTGACAATTAATTGAAAACGTGTATATAAAAATTCACAAAATTAAACTCGAAAAAGTATTCTTTTGCATAAATTTAAATCTTATTCTTAAATTATTTTTTATTATTCAAATATTTGTGATAAGTGTTATTAATCTAAGTTCATTATTATCACAATTGTTATTATTAATATTATTAGTAAATTATTATTGCTATTATTATTATTGTTATTTTATTATTATTGTTGTTGTTATTTAATCATTATAATTATTTTGTCATTATTTGTTATTATTGTTTGTATTATTTTATTGGTATTTTTTATTGTAGTTATTATTATTATTATTATTATTAGTAGTAGTAGTAGTAGTAGTAGTAGTAAAAGAAAAATATTATGTCCCACCGGACTTATTAATTATATTATTAGGTAATCATTAAATTAATTAATTGTTGATTTACAAAGCTGTACATAAATAATTATGCAGCAGAGTTACTAAATGCCGGAGTAGTTTAGCGCTACACCGTTTGACTTGGATTTGGATGGGCATTGGGGTTCGATTCCCACTACTGACCCACTAAATGCGGGCCCACGTTTGTCAACTGCTAAAAGATGCTTTTGCCGTTTATAACATTCAAAGTAGCAAACATTCAATAAGTAAATTGCACCATTGTGCAACATTTTAAAAAGTAAATTTTTAAAAAAACATAATAATAATAAAAATACACCAACCAGTAGCAATCTTAAAAAGTTTTAAAAAATGTCAATTTTAAATGTAATCGGTTACACATTTCAATGATCTTGTAGCAACTCTCATCAAAAAGTTTAGTTTTAATTTTACTGTTGGTACATATTAATTGATGGGGGGTTTTAAAAATAATTGTCAAATTTACTGAATAAAAAAATCTACTTGACTTAAACCGACCAGGGCACAGTATAGCTGTTTCATCTTTGTTAAAAAACATTAGCAGTGCATAGCCCTTTCAAGTCTCATATATTGATATGACTGTCTTGACAAAAGATTAGTAAAAAAACTCTATTTTAACAAAACAATGGAAAAAGCAATTTACAAAAAATATCTTTTACTGTAAAAGAAAGCTCTGGTTTCTTTAGTGTTTATTGTTTTCTTAAACTTAAACTTGATACGTAATAATTTATTTTCGTTTATTTATTTATTTATTTATTTTATTTGATGTCTATTACTTTAAATGTTTTACGAAAAACATCTTTTAGCAGTGGACATTTTAGCAAAGCTGAACGTAGGCCGGTGGTGGGATTCGAGTTCATGCGCACCGAGGTTCAAATCGAGCGCTGTACCGCCAGACCACTCCGGCAAAACAAATGGAATAAATGAAAAATTTAATCACATATTTTAAAAAAAGTAAAACAGAACTATTAATATTTTATCCAAATTCATAGTAACTAATGTGATACTTGTACCTTGTAAAAAAGTAACATCTCATATTTTGTTATTTAATTTTTAAAAATGTACTTACCTCGAACAACGAATGTACAAAATTGCTCTTTATTCTGATGAATTCCAACAGTAGACAACTTCACACAAAGTTCCACAAATTTTACATCAATGCTATCTATCAAATTGACATTGAAAAAGTGACATTACAAAACGAAATTATTTAACATTATTCACTTTGAAAAGCGTAGGCGTTCAATATTTGTCTACGTTATAAATTGATTGTGTGTATGTGTGAGAGTGTGTTTATGTATGTGTATGTGCATCTATATATATATATATACTGTAAACACTTGCTTTCTCCAACTATTGCATCACAACGTACAAGATAAAAAATGGTAAAAATAAATTGGGAAATAATGAATGACATGGTTATCGTTGGGTGAGTGTTGTTCACACGCATTGTATGCCTGTGTGTATGTATGTTGGAATATAATTGAATCTAAGGTTAGATGAGATGGAATGCAATTGCTGACATTACACAAAGACAGCCCTCGTATTTGTATATATATATATATATATATATATGCATGAAGAAAAGATTTCACATGTCTGTGTGCCTCTGAATAAAAAATCGCGGAGGAGTGGGAGGGCGGTAGACAGTCAATAGGATCAAACTTTTCAGTTAAATTTGAATCCTAAAACTTTAAAACCAGAAAATAGTTTTCGATTGGAAATACACGTTGGGAAATTATTTGTTAATTGCAAACAAATGATGTAGCACCGAATTGTTTTTAACACCACCTGCATTTTTGCTCTACAGGGTTTCTTTTAACATAATACTAGACAGCTATTTGAAATGTTTTGCAAACACAACTAGGATAAAGAGGTAATGATCTCACCAAATTGCCAATTAATTAATTGATTGATTGATTGTTAATAAAGTTTTTAAAGGTTTCGATTTACTAACCAAGATCACTGTACAAATGATTATTATCAGTAGTGCATATATTTCAAGTTTTTTTTACACGCACACAAAATTATTAAAATGTTTTTTTTTAAATTTTACTATAAACTATATATTAAGTCTAGTATATTTAGCAATATATTAAAAATAATTAAATCCTTTAAAAATTTATCGTTTATTGTTTTTCAAAATTCACATTGAATAATTTTTTTTTAAGCACATTGGGTACAAGTTGACCAATTTGCTTATAAATTGTCGGGGTGGTCTAGCGGTACAGCGCTCGGAATTTGGACCTCGGTGGGCATGGGTTCGAATCCCACCACCGACACTAAAATGCGGGCCCACGTTCGGCTTCGCTAAAATGTCTACTGCTGAAAAATGTTTCTTGTAAAACATTTAAAGTAGTAAACATAAAATAAATAAAAAATAATAATAACGTAAATGACTCTACCATTATCGATCCCAAGTTCGGTTCAAGAAGAATAGGTAAAACGTACGATTGGCAACATTGTGTTATCGACAAAATATTGTTAAACTAACAACAAGGAAATACTATTTTAAATAAATTATGGCAAGCGGATGAAAGCATAATTCCAATAGCAGGGTTTGGCAAAATCCGAATAAAACCAGGATCTTTAATGTTGAAAAGGTAATGTACAATTGTATGGAATAATTTGGTTGTTCCATGCTCTTCAAATTCAGGATTCAGAATTGTACATGCGTTGAGTAGGCCAAAACGCCTTTTAGTACTAAGTTGTCAAATTGTCTCAAATGTGAAATGGATGGTGAGATAAAGGAAGATTAGTTACAGAAAAAAATATTTTGAAATTAAGACAAAATCAAGGGAGATAGTGGAACTTAATAATTATAAAGAACGAGCAAAAATAATAAATATACAAAAGTAGTAATCAAACAAGTTACGTATTACAATGCAAATACATTACAATAATCTTCAAAAAAGAAGAAAAATGAGAAAAATGAATAACACTCCAATGAGGCGTGTATTGTGACACGCACCTCACCTCAAAGTAAAATGTTTCTAAAATAAATTAAAATAATCACAACAAAAGTTGATTAATATTTAAAAGATTTAATACTCTTTTTAGACACAGTAACTTAATACAACTTTTGTGTGCAGAAACAAATTATACGTTGTTGTGCCACTAAGCATGTACTCTAATGGATAAGAGTTCAAATTTACTACTGGAATTTAATACCCACAGTCAACTTTGTTTGATTGGTATAATTTTATACTTTTTAAAGATTGTTTTGTTTTGCAATATTTAAACAATAAATCTATAAAATTTGATAATAATGTTTATTGTTTTAAACATGCAAAGTGTTACTAAGTACTATTTAATTGATTAACTATTTTTATACACAAAATAATTTTACAAATGTTACATATTTAAAAATGTTGATATATACAGTGCTATATAGAAATAGTTACTGATATATTTTGTTTATTAATATAAAAGCAAGTTACAAATGTTAAAATTTTGAAATAGTTAGAAGAAAACAGTATAAAATGTTGATTAAATAAAAAGTGGTGTGATATAAATTTCTATAAAGTGTGCTAATTAGAAACCTATGCGCTTTGTTTAAAGTATCTCTATAAATAAACATATAAACTGAACTCATTTAAAACGAGCATATATATATATATATATATATATATATATATATATATATATATATATATATATATATAACTTGTTGTTAACTGTTTGTTATTAATACAGAATTCTTAATATTAATTACAATATTTATATACATATACTTCTTTGTTTTATTGCTATTAAAATTACTATTGTTTCTAGAAATTATTTGATTCACATTTTAAATTTTTTTTGTGTATTAATGCGATACAAAACAATTCTTTCTTAATTTAAAACAAAAGAATTGCAACATGCTTAAAGTAATTTTTTTTAAATTTAATAAACAAAGTAACAAATAAAATATGTTAATACTAAAAATGAATATTAATTAAAATATTTACAAATTTTAAACAATTTAAATACATTAACTTGAAAAAACAATAATTTATTAGTGTTTAAAGATATTATATTTACAGCTTTATATTTTTAATATTAATTAATTATTTTAGTGGTTATTATTATTTTTAAACAAATGTTACATATATAAACATTAATGTTTGTTGCTCTGTTTTATTAAAAAAATACCTAATTATTTATCAAATTCAAGCACTTCTAAGTTATCAGCCTACTTTTAATGTTTTATTTTTGTTTATTGTATTATTCTAATTGTTTTATTTATATGTATTTTTTAAAATTTTATTATTTGCATAATTAGTATATTGCTATATTATGCTGAAACAATGCGGGAAATTAGTTAATTTATTATAATTTGCATATTATGTATTTTAATTAAAAAAGATTCTACAATAATTATAACTATTTATATCAATTAGTTATTTAGTTATGTATACATTATTATACATTTATACAATAATTATAACTGTTTATAAAGAATTAATTATGCAGTTAGGTATATAGGAATTTTAATAAAACTCTTAAATTTAAAAAAGCACAAGAATTGGATTGTTACATAACGTGTTTATATTTTAACAATTGGTTTATTAGTCTAAGAATTTGTTTTAACTCTTTATTTAAAAGTGTTATGCATACGCCTATGTAAATTAAATTTTTGGTTTTAAAAATTGTCTATATCAAGATTAAACGTTTTTGGCTTTTATCAAGCCTATTATTAATATTGTGCCTCTATAGGTTTGCTAACTTTGCAACAATTTATAACTTTAATAAATACAAGACTGCTAACTTAAAGTTCCAACATTTTTATAACTGGATTTGGGATTTACTATGACAGAAAATATATATATATATAAACTCTATCAAAGCAAGTACAAGTACATACATGCTATTAGAATAAATTACAAATTTTATACGTTTATTGTTATTTAACTTTTATTAATGCAATTTTAGAAATAGAACACTGAGTACAATACTATACTAAAACTGCAAAATATTTTTACATATTTTTAAAAATGTACACTTAAATATAATACCGGAGTAGTCTAGCGGTATAACGCTCAACTTGAACATTAATTCAAATATTACCACCGGCATTAAATGCGGGCTCACATTCGGCTTTGCTAAAATGTTAACTGCTGAAAGATGTTTCCCTTAAAACATTTAAAATATTAAAAATAAAATATACATAGCGGTAACAATTTGCAAAAAAACATTAGATTTGATAAATAATATACAACATTATTTACTGTAAAAATAACAATTAATTTCTAGAAACAATATTTTCTAAATATTATTTGAATAAACTAATAACTAAAATTGATGAGAACGGATATATAAACAACCGTTCCTCACCCATTCATTAATCCTTCTATCCTTTTTGTATTTTTTGTCTTGGTTTATTTCTTTTCTGCGATTTCTTCCTTGGGTCTTGACGCATGTAAATTCTTTCAACAAACGTTTTTTACCCGGTTTTGTGTTATTATTCGTTATTATTGGGTAACCGATACTAACACAGATTCTTGAAAAACGATTTGTTTTGAAATACACAACCAACTTAAGCGACTTTGTTTGTATAGTCAAAATAGGTATCCGGCAGATACAACACCCCAAAATTAATTTTTTATATTTTAATAAAATGCACAAATACTTTATTTTAAAAATTAAGTGTGTTTTGTTGCATATAATTTTGTTTTATTTAAAAAATACTGACATAAAATAAAATTTAAATGAAATTTAAGCGTAATGCAATTTATTTGTTTTTATAAAAATATTAAATTATAAATAATTTATTATTGTTAAGTTTTTTTAATTTTATTATGTGGAATATTTTAATTATTTGTAGTTTATAAATTACTGCACTGGTACATGGTTTTGTAATATCTTAGTTATTGAGGGAAAATATGAATTAGAATGTAAAGTATTGTTTAAGGTGTTGTATTTACAACTAAAACAATTTTAAGTTGTTTAAAAAACAAAAATATTTAATAAAATAAACTAAGACAAAAAATGAGTAATAATAATAACAAATAACAACAAATATTAATAACAAATAACAACAAATATTAATAACAAATTAATAATCTTTTACTATAATGTAAAAATACAGTGCATATGTTTAAAATATTTAAAAGAAAATGTTTAAATTAACTTATCATTTAACATGCAGCGTGAGACGCGCCTCAACGTGCAACTGTTTAATTAACTTTTGTTTAAATTAGATTAATTTTTAGTTACATGCAAAATAATAAATAAAATAAATATAAGTTTAATTATGTTGCGTTTAAATACTTTTTTAAAATTAAAAATAAAAAAAATTAATATATTAGTTTTTAATAGTTATATTAATTATTTTGTTTTATGCTTTTCCTAAAATTATTTTGAAGGTTGTATTATATTGCGGTAGTTTAAGTATATTCGATGGGCTATCCGGTGTGCACAAATGTAGTTTAACAATTATTCTATTTTATTTTATTTTTTAGAAAACTGTTAATTTACCAAGTTTAGGTTTTCAAATTAACGTTGTTCGTTTTGAATTTTCCAATCATATAATAATTATTCTTTCACGGTTAGGCAAAATCGGTGATATTGTATATAATTTTAAAAATTATTTGTAGGTCCTATCCTTAAAAAATTTGCCAGTTAATTTTATGAATAGCAATTTAACTTCTGATTTTGATACTCAAACATTATTTGGATTTGATAAAGTGAGATACTGTACTTAATTTCTTTCTCTATTTATTTTAATGCTTAATTCTGATCATTCTTTAATAATTGTTTAGTTATTTAAAAAAATATTTATTAATTATTTATTTGATGATAGAAAATGAGTGTATTGATTTAGTTTTGTTATTTATTGAATGTAGGGTTTTATGCTTAATAGATTATATAAGTAAGTGATAGCGCAAATGTTTATTGACGTAATACTAAATTATTAATATGTTTTATAATATTAATGTCTTGTTTATTTTTGTAGGATATAAGTTTGATACAATATTTGTAATTTTTCAAAACCGTTATTGGTATTTTTCTTGCATCCCTAGTGTTTTTACTTCTGCTAATGAAAATGTTTTTGGTGCTATCTAATAATAGGTTTTGTAGTAAATAGAGCTTACTGAAAAGCTTTAATTAGAGATGTTATTAAACGCACATTGTACAAGTTGTTGTCTTGTGGAATTTTGGTAACTAGATATAGCCTGGGCAATAATAACAGTTGGAAGTGTTTAACCACAATTATGATAATGATGATGTAATTCATATTTGTTGATTGTTGATGTTTGCCACTTTAAATGTCTTTCAGCAGTGGACATTTTAGCAAAGCCAAACGTGGGCTCCCATTTTGTCCCAGTGGTGGGATTCAAATCCATGTCCACCCAGATCCAAATCGAGCGCTGTACCGCTAGACCATCCCGGTCAGTATAGTTTAAGTGTCGTTTATGTGGGTTCTCTTTTTGAAAGTTTGTGATTTACAGGCTTTGGTAACATAAACTAATTTGGGCGATCTCTATTCCCAGTAATGATGTAAATGCATTTAAGTATTTTAGAGGAATTATATTTTGTTTTTAGGAATAATAAAAGTTATTTGTTTGTTTGATTTTTTGAATTTATATATATATATAGTAGAAATTATGCATTTATGGTAGATAAACTAAATTCTTTAAATCATATTCAAAGTTTTTATAAGTATTGTTGGGATGATAATGATCCTGAGGATTTGAGTAATGCTTATAAAATTTCAATTTTTAATAATGGTGATGCTTTTGACTGTTCCTCCTCCATGTGGTGCATCCTGGACTATGGGCTGAAAGGCATCTAGACTAATAACAGCAGGGATTGAGTGCACAGTGGTATAACTGGGATTCTGCTAAAGCGGATGGGTGCAAGCATACACCAAAGGTATTTAAAAGACATGCCATGTGTAGCCGTTGGGCTAAGGGAGAGAACCTTGACAGAAAATCAGGTGGCCTCGATAATCTTCGCGAACAGTGGCGACGTCACAAGGGTGCCGTCTACCAGCCAAGGAACTTTGTTATTCTTCCACGTTTGTTACGCTTATCAAACTATCGAAGTCGATTGTTTTATATGCCGTATACATATGGAAAATAATGAAGAGGTGATCACGTCACCAATCAAAATGAAATGAATAATTAATGTTATTAATTAAAATTGAATTAAAACTTCATTTAACTAAGTGTGGAACTAAATTCTTAAAAGCTATTTTGACTTATATTTAGTTTATTTATTTATACCTTTTTTGGTTAATGACAGTCATATTTTTATTATTTCTATGTTAGTACATATTAAACGATCGACTTTGATGGCTTGATAAGCGTAGCAAACTGAGAAGAATAACAAAGTTTCTTGGCTGGCAGACGAAATCCTTATGATATCGCTACTATTCGCATAGATTGACAAAGACATCTGATTTATTATCAACTGTTTTTTTAGCCCAGAGGTTACATATGGTATACGTAAACATCAAGATACGTTTTAAATAATGTGGGTGTATACCTGCACCCATCTGCCAAAGCTGGAACCCAGTTATACAGCTGTGTAAGTGTAAACACGTTTGTGCACCTAGTCTAAGATGTACCACGTAGATATAACAGTCATGAATATCACCATGATTGTAAATTAAGATTTTATAAGCATTGCTTAAATGGTCATGATCATTAGCATTTTACTTATATTTTGTTTGTATTTATTTATTAATTATTAATTTTCTATATTTTTGTTTATCAATATATAGACAAACACACATTTAATGACAAGACATTTTGTTAAATCCTTGCGTACGCCGAAGTCTGTTATAGTGACTACTGATTTTAAAGAAGACGTTTCATTTAACGATACCATGATGCTGTGTGATGTGATCAAAGAATTGGACAAAAATTAACGTTATAATTTTATGAGATTTAATTGCATATTAAATTTGCAGTATATTTTAATAAATTTAACTTTTGTATGTAAATGTTTTAAGGATTTAGGAAGTGCTATGGTTTACATTAACGTAGAAGAAGTGTTGGATAGTTTTGATCTACAGATTGATGGGTTGGGGGATTCAAACTCCGAGAACGGCTGTTTTTTTGAGCTTAAGCAACAAACAAGTATTAAAGCACAATATACTGCCAGTCACTACTCCTAAATATATTGTTTGATAACAGTATAATTTCAAGTTTGAATAGCTTCTCAAATTCCTATACGAAAAGGTTGTCTGATGCGAATTAAACTTGGAGGAATAAATAAAGTTTCTTAACTAGAAGACCGCTTTCTTTCGACGACGCCAGTTTTCACATGAATTCATGAGGCGATATTTTTTAGGGTTAACGCTGGTTGATGGATTCATAAGCCTAATCAGCCACATGTGGTGAAATATCTTTAAAGCATCTTAGATGTATACTAGCACTCATTTACTGAGCGGGAGTTCAGTGAAAGCCCAGTAGTACCGCTGTGCACTCAGTCTCTGCTGTTATTAGTTTATCTGCTTGTTGGTACCTAGTCCAGGATGCACCATATGGTGGAGGAACACTCAGGAATATCACCATCATTGAAAATTGAAACTTTATAAGCATTACTCAAATCATTAGGATTATTAGCATCCCTGGAATAAATACTATTAGAGAGAATAACATTACATAATTACTATATAAGGCGAATGTTGAATGTATGTGTAATATTGTCAAGATAATTGAAACAGAGGAACAATCAATTCATTTATTCAAGACTTTTGAATAACATCTAAATGCAAGATAGTATATGAATGAGTTAGTCTAATCATTGTCAAGAGAAAAATATTCAACTCAGAATCAACAAAGTATACAAATTCTCAGACAGCGTCAAGGTTGTGATCTTGGGAATGATATTAAACCTGAGAATTTGAGTAGTACTTTTAAATTCTTCATTACTAATGACATTGATATTCCTGACAGTCGCATTTACGTGGAGAATTATGGACCAGATAAACTCAATACCCAAAGTTACAAAGCGGAGACCGAAGGTTCAGTGGTGATTGGATGCAAGCATACGCCCAGGGTACTTAAAAGGTATCTCAAGATATACGTATACCATATGCAGCCGTTGGGCCAGAGGAAATCAAATCAGGCGACTTAGTCCACTTTTTCGAACACAAACGCAGTTACGAAGATGTTGTCTATTAGGTAGAAAACTTCACTATTTCCCTACATTTGTTGTGCTTGTTAGGTTATCATAGTCAATGGTTTAATATGCCACACAAACTATTAAAAAAGTGACTACCACAAGGCGATTCTGCAGTCTCAAGAAGGATAAATCCAATTTTTTAGCAGAACTACACTTTCATCTGTATCGATCTATTTGGTTGACAAAAAAAACATTACAATAGTTGTAAATTCGACGGTTTAATTGTTTCTCGTCAATTCGCTAACTTCGATAACGGCGATGCGTTTGCTTTCACCATTTGATTTCTCCAAGGGCTGTGCTTTGTCACACGGCGTCATCGTGTAAATGTTTTTGGGATGTGTATGCAGGTGCGAATTAGAATTTGGCTTGTACCGATACTTGAATATATTGCGGAAAATAGATTTCTTTTTGTCCAACAACGATAGACTTACGTCGCCGGTGTCTGGTAGGAGTATGCTCAGGGCGAATCCAACAAGCGACAGGCCGGCAAAAATGAGAATAGCACCCAAAACGGAAAATCGGTGGAGAAATACTTGGCCCAAATAGGGTGACGTGAGGACACCGATACGAAAACATGTCGACATTACACCGTAGACAAAACTTCGCACTCTGGGCACGTAGAAGCCGGTCAGGTAGATTGCAGTTGCATTGTTGCCGGCTGAAGCTACGGCTCTAGTTGCGAAGAAAATGATGCGCAAGATGTTTGATGGCATACAGAAAGACTAAAATGATAAATTAAACAATAGGGTTTTTGATCATTCAAAGTAACTGCTAATAATTCTTTTTTAATTACTGATACTGTACTTCAATAGAAGTACATTGAGCATTATAAAATACAAAAAATTAAAAAAGGTTTCAGTAGCATACAGTTATAGAAAACGTTTTATAAATTTTCCAAACCATATAGGGTCATATTAACTTTATTAAAAAATTGTTACAACAATAGTATAATATTAAACCTGGCAGTATGCAAGGACCTATATGGTAAAGTCATAGTAAAAGGGTTCTTTTACTTGCTAAACCGGTAGTAACGTAGCAGCATTTGAGGACACTGGGCAATTAAAATTGATCAGATTCACCATAAATAATAAATTTACAGGTCGAAGGTCATCCACCCGTAGCTCAGTGGTTTAAGGCGCTGGCTTGACATCAGATAGGGCGTCGGTTCAAGTTCATGTGTGTGTAAAACATTAAAAGTATGCGCTGCTGATGATTCCAAATAAGGATGAAATAGCTGTACAATGCTCCTGGTTGACTGGAAAACCTAGTAAATTTATTATTCAAGTGAATCTGACAATACTAATATAACATTTCTAAAAACATATAATCCCTTAAAAACCCCATTGTTAAATACTATAATCTATTGGTTATGTTAAGCATAGAATGATTAGGTTATATAAGGGCCCTAAGGTGAAAACACTTGATTCATTTTTTCTGGGTTAATGCTTGCAAAGTCTCTATTTCTAATGTAATAGTAATACTTGATAAAGTGTATTCTAGACTTACTTCAATAAATAATAAAATTGCTGTGAACAAAAAACACATATTGATAGTCCATTTTCGTCCAAAGCTGATAATTAAAAACAGTGCTATGGGAAAACTGAGGACGCTTCCAATGACGGAAGATAAAAGTGACATGTAGCCTTCTTTTAGCAACGGCAAACAGCAGTCTTGATGATTAACTGAAAAGCTTTCGTTTTGATTCGGATATGTTCTAACGCCTTTGTGTAGTGACTAATGGAAAAAGTTTAAAAAATAAACATTAAGCCATTAATTACTTGTTAGTAGTCTAACTTAAACAATTAATTTCTCATTTAATCATTACACTAATGTAGTGTATATATACATACATGATTTAATAAGCATAACAAACGTAGAAGAGTAACAAAGTTCATTGGCTGGTAGATTGTATTCATGTAACGGCGCCACTAATTGCAAAGCTTGATGAGACCACCTGACATTTTGTCAGGATTATCTCCCTTAACCCAATAGCTATACATTATATATATATATATATATATATATATATATATAACTTCAAGATGCCTTTTAAGTAGCCTAGGTATATGTGCAGTGTCAGTGTATGTACATGGATGCACCCAGTCCATGATACGTCACATGTAGTTGACATTCAGGAATATCACCATTATAATAAATTAAGACCTTATGAGCTTTACGGAAGATACATTTTATTTGTAGACATTATTTAGCGAAGCCAAACGTGGGCCCGCATTTTGTGCCAGTTGTGAGAATCGAACGCACTTGCTATTTATTTAGATATATATGTAAAAGAGTTATACATACTTATTATAAAATTGTCAGTGTACGTGCTCAACTCTAAGCTGGGTAGGTATGGGTTTGATCCCAACAAATGGGGACCTACGTTTGACTTGGATAAGATGCTAAAAATATTTTCCATAAAATATTTAAAGTGGTAAAAATAAAATTATATTAAAAATTTTTATTTGTTTTTTTTTAATGTTGTGTTATTGAGAGGCTTATAATCCTTAGGGTTTGAGTAAGCTAATAAGGTCTCAATTTATTATAATGGTGATATTCCTGAATGTCACTTCCATGTGGCGTATCCTGGACTGGGTGCATCCAGGTACATATATATATATATATAATGTATAGCTATTGGGTTAAGGGAGATAATCCTGACAAAATGTCAGGTGGTCACATTTTAGCGAAGCCGAACGTGGGCCGCATTTTGTACCGGTTGTGAGAATCGAACGCACTTGCTAAAATTATGAAACAGTAAATAAAAAAATGAACTATGTCAAAAACAAAAGAAGGCTTATATTATAATTTTGTTTTCGCAATTATCTCAACAAACATTGAAGTTACTACTTGTTGCCATGACAGCGGTTTGTTATGTTGTATTGGACAGATTTTTACTTTTATTTTTGTGCTAGCAACAATTTGATAAACATTTGTCTAATTTTTATTGATTTTTGACCATTGTTTTTACAAGGTTCAGTTGAGAAGTTTGTTTATTGGTTAACATTGTTCATTTTAACCATGAGAATGGTCTAAAGCATCCCAAACTGAGGGTTAACAATCATTGAGATGTTGTTTTTTAAATAATTTTAATGAACTGTCTAAGATACAGGTGTAGTTAATAGTGCTGAAGATTTGAGTAATGCTTATAAAGTCTCAATTTTCAATTATTGTAATATTCCTAACTGTTCCTCCTCCATGTGTTGCATTCTGGACTAAGTGCTCATAGGCATCTAGACTAATAACAGCAGGGACCGAATGCCCAGCGGTATAACTGGGCTTCCGCTACGGCAGGTGGGTGTACGCCTAGTATACTTAAAAGGATTACTGTTTGCAGCCGTTTGTTTAAGGAAGATAACCCTAGCAAAAATCAGGCGGCCTCATCAATCTTTGCGAGCAGTAGTGACGTCACAAGGATGCCATCTACTAGCCAATAAACTTTGCTATTCTTCAACGTTTGTTACACTTATCAAGGCATCAAAGTTGATTGTACAAATATAGAAATGTTATAAAAAGGTGACTGTGTTACAAACCACAATAAAAATGTTTGCCAATATGGGTCCTAATGGAATAGTGGTACAAAATAATACTGCTTTATGTTGAGTCTAATATTTTACAAAATACATTTTCTATTCAATAGTGGCAGTAGTCTTGCTTAGCATTGCCTATTAATTACGACATAAATTTAATGAATCAGTTACTAAACATTTTAAAGTGCCAATTACTTCTCCAGCTTCGAATATGTTGAAAATTCTCGAATCTGTTTATAGTCACACATTGAAACCTGCTTTGTGTGCACAAAAACAGACCGTCACTACATTGAACTTAGCTTGGTCGTAATGATTGTGTGTAAATGTTTGAGTTGTACTAATTTAAATGTTATCTGTAGCCTCCTTCTTTTGTATATATATATATATACTAAAAGGTTATATGTTTGTGACTGACGAGAATATACGAAATGAATTCATCCCACAGTGACATCTTTTCATAATTTTTATTTGGAATTTTAATTTTTTTACAAAATATATTCTAATAATGTATCTGTATTTAGACGCCTATGATACAATGATCATATTGCAGTGCTTAGATAGAGGTTGTAAACTTCTCAATTATTTTACTCGTCACAGCGATGTAGCGTTCATCTCGAATGTGGACAGGCATCAGTTCGACATCCAAATGCGAATTCATGTTCGACTTGGCTAAAATATCCACTGCCGAAAGTCATTTGTCGTAACTTATTGCAAACAGTAAAAAATAATATTGTTAAATTGCATTTATCAAACGGGATTTGTTTTCAACTTGATAAAAGTATACTTTTTTTAAAAAGTACGTCACACCCACATGTAACATTCCGTAACCATATCAACGTAGTCAACGTTTAACTAAAAATAAAATTGATTTTTTGACTTTTTGTCGACTGGTTAACGCCTATTTTATAAACTAATGATTAGCGTTGAAAATGTTGCGTTTTCAATTGCAAAACTTTTGTCATCAACGTTATATCATTTTTTTTTAGAATTGTTATATTAGAATTGTCGGATTTACTTGAATAATAAATTTACTAGGTTTTTAAGTCAACCAGGAGCACTGTGAAGTCCTAGGATCGGTAGCATTTGAGGACACTGGGTAATTAGAATTGATTAGATTTACTATAAATAATAAATTTACAGGTCCAAAGTCATCTACCTGTAGCTCAGTGGTTTAAGGCGCTGGCCTGACACCAGATAGGACATAGATTCAAGTTCATGTGTGTGTGTGTGTGTAAAAACTTAAAAAGTATGCGCTGTTGATGATTCCAAATAAGGATGTAAAACATGTGTACGATGCTCCTGGTTGACTTAAAAAACCTAGTAAATTTATTATTCAAGTGAATCTGACAATTTTAATATAACAATTCTAAAAACAAATAATTTCTTAAAAACCCATTAATAAACGTTATATTTATTTATGAATATTTTGAATATTTTAACGAGAAACGCGCATCTTTCAGCTGTGGACATTTTAGCCAAGTCGAACGTGGGCCCACATTTAGTAGGCCGGTGGTGAGATTCGAACCCATGCCCACCCAGGTCTAAGTCGAGCGCTGTACTGTTAGATGACCCCAGCACGCTTAATGTATCCTAGTGATATATTAAAGCTTAATAATAATAATAATTATTATTATTATTATTATTATTGGTTTGAGCGCAAGGTTGGCAACCTGGCCTCTGTAAAAATTTATACTGGGTTTGGTAACTAACTTACAATTAGTGTTTAAAGACTGACTAATTATACGAATAAACAGAAAATAATATGACTAAAAATAGACGACCTTTATTATCAAAGTCTCCGCCTAGTTTGGACTAGAAATGATTGAATCTAGCCAGTCCCAAGTCTGGATAAAGGAGGAGGGTTTGAGCGCAAGGTTGGCAATCTGGCCTCTGTAAAAATGTATACTGCTGCGGAAACAATGAAAGATGACGTCATTCCGGCAAACAACAACATTTCTGGATGGCAAAGTTACCAGATGATAGGGTTGAGTGAAAGCCGAAAAGAAAGCGCAATCTTCGATTTGCAGAATCTTTAATGCCAACGAGACTTTGTTATTGTTGTTGTTGTTGTTTTGCTGTAATTGTTGTCTAATTGCCCCATGCTTATTCTTAAAGCAAAAGGGTTTTGTAATAATAATAATAATTATTATTATTTCAATAATAATAATAAGGTGGAGGAGTAATTAGCACTTTAAAGTGTGTAAATGTTTGAGTTGTACTAATTTAAATGTTATCTGTACCCCCCTTTTTTGTATATATATACTAAAATGTTATATGTTTGTGACTGACGAGAATATACAAAATGAATTCATCTCACAGTTTACGTCTTATTATATTTTTATTTGGAATTATAAAGGGAACCCAATGCTTTAAAATAATAATAATATTAATAATAATAATAATAATAATAATAATAATAATAATAATAATAATAATAATAATAATAATAATAATAATAATAATAATAATAATAATAATAATAATAATAATAACAATAATAACAATAATAATAATAATAATAATAATAATAATAATAATAATAATAATAATAATAATAATAATAATAATAATAATAATAATAATAATAATAATAATAATAATAATAATAATAATAATAATAATAATAATAATAATAATAATAATAATAATAATAATAATAATAATAATAATAATAATAATAATAATAATAATAATAATAATAATAATAATAATAATAATAATAATAATAATAATAATAATAATAATAATAATAACAATAATAATAATAATAATAATAATAATAATAATAATAATAATAATAATAATAATAACAATAATAATAATAATAATAAAAATAATAATAATAATAATAATAATAATAATAATAATAATAATAATAATAATAATAATAATAATAATAATAATAATAATAATAATAATAATAATAATAATAATAATAATAATAATAATAATAATAATAATAATAATAATAATAATAATAATAATAATAATAATAATAATAATAATAATAATAATAATAATAATAATAATAATAATAATAATAATAATAATAATAATAATAATAATAATAATAATAATAATAATAATAATAATAACAATAATAATAATAATAATAATAAAAATAATAATAATAATAATAATAATAATAATAATAATAATAATAACGACAGGAAGTCTTTGTTTGGCTTTATCAGATTATTCTCCTTATTAAATCATTTTTCGCGTCAAGCGTCCAAGTCACAAAATAGTCCGCATATTGTAAAACCAAAAAAAAAAGACAATTTGAACGTCAACTTACTTGCAAACAAGTTCGGGGTGTAGACGGCAATTCAACTGGCAATAGGGTTGTTCCTCCATACATAATCATTCCCCAAATAAAATTTATAAATACAAGTAATATTGTCGACCATGTGTATTTTTTAAATATCAATTTACATATATTGGTGAAACCGGATAACATAGTTGGATCATCACTTTTTTTGTTTGCATTCGACAAATAATCGTCAAAAGTTTGGGGCCTTTTATTGCAATCGATTATTACCGAACTGCGATCGTTAATGCGTGCTATTTGTTTCAAAATATTGGCTGCTTCATTAGTATTCGCCCAATGGGTTAGCAATACGGGCGATTCATAGATACAGCATGTCAACCCGACAATGCACAGAATAAGTGGAGCTGTGCTAAATAGGAGGAAAAAACGCCAACTTAAATTGGCAATGGAACATCCAAATCCGACGCCTGTAACGAATAGGGCAATAATTGAATCGAAAAAACACACCAAAAGTTGACCCGTTGCTTGGTAGCTTTCGGGCAAGACTTCGGTAATCATCGAACATCCGGAAGTCAACAAGCCACCAATGTACAAACCGGAAATAAAACGCAACAGGGCAAGCCAAATGTAGGTCGATGAAATGGAACACAGCCAAGTAATGTGGATGAGGGCTGTACAACACAATAAACTGAGGCTTTTCCTTCCCAGTTGGTCGGATAGATAGCCAATGGGAGGCGATCCAATACATACGCCCAAAAATACAAGTGTTGTCAACAGTGCCACATAATCTGGATCAAGGTTCCATTCACAGCGAAGTGTTGGGCCTAGAATAGCTTGAATTAACGTTTCCATCGTATCCGTAGATTGGGCAATTCCCATAACAACAATAACGCGGGCTTGATACCAGCCAAATCCTAGCTGATCTATAATCACTTGTACTCCACAAGGTGAACCGTTTGTCATTTTGCATTGCAGAAGTTGTTCTGCTAATGTTGTAAAAATGAACGGGAAAAGGTTTTTAATCTTTATCAGTTAACTAAATAAATCGCAATTGACCAATGAGAATGCATGTGGAAATATTAGCCAATCATGTTCAAGAAATAATCATTTAAATGTACATATGTTTAAATGGAAAAGAAACTTACTTTTTATTGCGAAAATTTTGTTTTAACAATAAATTTTTAAACCAAATTTAATTATATTATAGATAATTGTTAGTCTGAAACGGAAATATTTTTTGTACAAAATATGTAATTTAAAAAATATATTCAGATAGTTGTACTACTGTTAAAATTTAAAGTAACATGAAGCATCGTGTTTAAATATATGACAAAAATGTTAAATGTTTAAAATTTTAATTAAAAAAAAATTAAAATAAACAATTAATTAACTGCATTTATATAAAAAATAGTGTTTTTCAGAATATAAAATTAATGTGTCTCCACTCTTAAAATGTAATAGTTTGATATATACATATCTTGATCACACAAAACGTTTGCAAAAATGTTCGGATACATGGAAAAAATTTGTTATCTTATGCTTATTTTGAATTATGGGACTGTTGTTGTTTTTTGCTGTGACTGTTGTCTTATTGCTCCATGCTTATTTTTAAGACAAAAGGGATTTATAATAATAATAATAATAATAATAATAATAATAATAATAATAATAATAATAATAATAATAATAATAATAATAATGTAACTTATAATCAAAGTTTTGTTATGTAATTTTTAAAATTATTAAGTAAATTGCTTTTTTTATTCTAAATCAAATTTGTTAACATTTTTCAAATTTGCAGGTTTTATGTTGGTACACGTGTTAAACAGGCGAACCTCCTTTTAATCTTTGGTTTTAATGTATCTCAAGATATTGGGAGCAAATAGGAAATGGAGGGTGAGGTAAGGAGATCATTTGTAACAGAACATATTAGGAAATTAAAACGACAAACATAGAAATTTAGAGTAATGGAAAAAATTAGAGCTTATGGAAAGTGAGCAATAATATATATATATATATATATATATATATATATATATATATATATATATATAGTCATAATAAAACTAATTTTGTATTACAATGCAAAAACTCTGTAATAATTTTCTTAAGCAAAACAGAGAAAATATGAAATAACGCCCCATTTGACGTGTAGCCAGATATGCGCTTTACTTCGAAATTTCGCAGTGTAAAAGCTGTTGTTATTATAGTTTAAAAGTGGTTTAAACATAAGTGATGCACTGCAAAGTTATTATTGGCAAAAAATTTGGAAGCAAAAATAATTAACAAAATTGTTTTATTTTATTACAAAAATAACATCTAAATTCTGAAAACAATATTCTTTCAATATTGACAATTTTGTTTAAATGTATCAATAACCCTTATTAGTGGGAACGACTATATAAACAATCAATCCAGTTATCTTTCGTTTCCATATTGCTTTTTAGTTTATCTCACAGTTCGATATTGCAAATTTGGCAATAAACGTTTTTCCTTCCTGTTTTGCGTTTTCATTCATCACTTTGGGTAATCAGCATAGACGTAGATATTGAGAGAATATTCGGCTATCACAACGCAACCTTCTATCACAAGCATCGTCGCCTGTCCCACTGTCAAATTAGTTATTTGAGCTACGTAGCGTGTTTGGAGTCCAATTTGCTCAAGTATGTTTTTAACTACAACAAAATTAATTAAAGATTTTAAAGTAATATAATTATTAAAAAACGTAAAAATTTGATTGTTATTTGTACTATATAAATAAATTTTTAGACATTTCTACTCACTTTTAAAAGAATAAATGAAGGTTACAAGAAATAGAAAAACGTATCACGGGAAAGCATCAATACCTCTTTTAATATTAAACATTTTTGTAAAATGTTAAGTTACTATTTTAAATAAAATGTCATTTTTTTATAATAATTATAAATGTTTTTAGAATTGTTATATTAGATTTGTCAGATTCACTTGAATAATAAATTTACTATGTTTTACTAGGTTTGAGTTCATAAGTGTGTAAAACTTGAAAGGTATGCACTGCTGATAATTCCAAATAAGGATAAAATAGCTGTACAGTGCTTCTGGTTGACTTAAAAAATCGAGTAAATTTATTATTCAAATAAATCTAACAATTCCAATATAATCATTCTAAAACCAAATAATCCCTTAAAAACCCTATTGATCAATTATAAATGTTATTTTCTCCATTTTTTAAATAAAAATAATAATTATCACATTTTAATTTATAATAATCTATACAAACTAAAATAATGAATTTAACAATAGTTATATGTTTTTTAAAAACAGAAACCGGACAATATACAAAGTGGATAAAACAAAAGCTTTTAAAACATAGAATTATATTTATAAAATTGCGTGTATAATTTAATTTATTGAATATAATTTGTTTATCCACTTTTTTTTAATTTATTTTTTCTAATAAAAAAATAAAATTTCTTACATGACTGTAGTAAAGTTATTTCAGTTCTTCAAAAAAGCATTTAAAAAATCAGAATTTATCGTTTTTAAATTTTTACAAAAGGCGTTTTAGTAAACAATGATTCGCTTATTTTTTTAAATATATTAAATTTACAATTTTTTTATATAGTTTCAATTGTTTATTCTACATTTTTATCGCATATCTAAAAATGCAACTAAATAAAATTTTCTACATAATTAGAAAACAAAATATTCAATTGCAATTTTATATTTTACTTTAAGTAATAAAGTATAATTTATTGCTTGAAGTAATTTTTTAAACGCAATTTTGAGTATTAAAACCTTCTACATAATAACGTTGTCTTTAAAGCATTGGGGTTTCCTTTACAATTCCAAATAAAAATGTGAGAAGACGTAAACTGTGAGATGAATTCATTTCGTATACTCTCGTCAGTTACAAACATATAACATTGTAGTATATATATACAAAAAAGGGGTGGTACACATAACATTTATTAAGAACAAATTCAGAATTTCATACAAGTTAAAATTACAACAAAAATTATACTTAAAACGTCTTTAAAAAATTAGATTTGTTGTTTAAACAAAATTTCTTTTTAAAAAACGCTTTGTATAAAGCAATTTAAAAATATAAAGAATATGCTGGTATTACAAATGGCATTGCTACTGATATACTTCCAGTAGATTGTTATATAAAAAATTAATTTTCACAAAATTACTAATTTTATATGTATTTTTAATACATTTTTTAATTAATGCTAAATTTTTGGAACATGTTAGCATTTATTAAAATTAGTTTGATAACCATAATTTATATATAATAAAATTTGTCTAAATGTAAGTTCAGGAAAAGTTGAGTAATCGTGATTATAAAATTAATAACAATAAAATAATGAGCTGCTTAATAAATAAATTTTTTTAAAAATTGACGGTTGTTTTGTCAAATGTAGAAAGACGTTGTTACTAAGTAGAAGAATATTGTACTCTAAATATAGTGTAGATATTGACATGCAATTTAGTTTCAGGATTTCAAGATTTTTTACGAGTTGAGTAGGCCAAAACGCCTTTTAGTACTCGGTTCTCAAATTGTCTCAAGTTTTCAGGGGAGAAAAATGAAATGGATGGTGAGGTAAAGGGGGATTAGTCACAGAAAAATTTTGAAATCAAGATAAAATCAAGGTAGATAGTGGAAGTTAACAATTATAGAAAACGAGCAAAAATTATAAATACACAAAAAAAAATAAAACAAGTACCTATTACAATGCAATAAACACTGCAATAATCTTCAAGAAAGAAGAAAAGAGAAAAGGATGAATAACGCTTCAATAGACGTGTAGCGTGACGCGCGCCTCACCTCGCGAGTTGTAGTCTAATGAAACTGTGTCAAAGACACAGAAATTTAAAAAAAAATCAATGATAATGTTTGGTTGATAAATGTAAAATATTATTTTAAAAACATTCATAAATTAACTTATAAATTTAGTATTGTTTATCTGTGATTGTTTTGTGGTAACTTTGGTACTTGTTTGCATTAGATGTAACAATGTGCTGTGGTTACAGGATACAGGATGGTTCACGAGTTGATTAGGAGTCAGGCTCCTTTTGATCCTCGGTTCAAATAGTATCAACAATATCAATGAAGGGGAAATAGAATAGTAATGATAAAATATAAAATTAAAATTAAAATTTTCTAAAAGACAGTGGGATATTGGAATTTGATTAGAGCTTGGCTATCATATAAACGCTTAAAAGATTGAGTGGATTGTGCATTAACGATCTCAGTAGAAAGTCGGTTCCAGTGATTAATGACCCTGTGAGAAAAGTGATGTAACCTTGTCTTAGTGGAAGCCCTAAGTTTGTTTAATTTCAGATTATGCCCTCTGAGGAATTACGGGCAAGGTTAAAGAAGGGACTGAGGGTTCCAGAAGAGATAAGTTGATGCACCAAAATGAAGTCACCCCGGAGCCGCCTATTAACTAAAGGGAACAACTTAAGGGAATAAAGTCTTTGTTGGTAGGGTATGTTTCTATAGGACCTTGGCAATCTAGAGACAGTCCTTTAAACTTTTTGTAAATTCTTAATGTCAAAAGTAAGAACAGGGACAGTGACCTGGGCACAGTATTCTAGATGGGGTCTGATATAAAGCATGCAAATTAGCCGAACGCATTTCGGAGACATGCTACCTAAGTTCCTATTAAAGAATTTTATTATACTATAACACTTATGAATAGCCCTATTGTAATGACACGTGAAGTTAAAAGATGAGTCGAATAAAACTCCTAAGTCTTTAATAAATTTAACAGTTTTTAACGGAAGAGTATCGTCTGGAGACATTTTGAAGATATTTCTAGATGACTTACCAAAAGAAAGATGCTTACATTTAGAATGATTTAACGGGAGAGAGTTATCAAGCGCCCATTTATTAATACTAAAAATATCGTGACGTAGGACTTCTGGATTGGAATTCCAGATCTTAACATCGTTAGCATATAAAAGAATATTACAGTTGACAACTGATGGTAGGTCTTGATGTAAAGGATGAATAGAAGGGGGCCTAAAACTGAGCCTTGGGGAACCCCAGAGGTAATATTACAGGAAGAAGATAGATCTCCTTCCAACCTAACCTTAAAGGAGCGATTGGATAAGAAATCTGTGATCCAGGAAAGGATAGGTTCAATAATGCCAAACAACCTAAGCTTGCCTATAAGCAGATCATGTGGAACTATGTCAAAGGCTTTCGCAAAGTCAAAGTAAATAGCATCTACTAAAGGGCTAGAGTCAAGAATTGAAAAAATGTTGTTAGTGTAGGTTATTAGGTTAGTTAGGCAGGACCTACGGGGCAGAAACCCATGTTGAGCAGGGTTAATGGAATTTAATTTGATGATGTGGTTAAGGATATGAGACCTAACAAGCCTTTTCATTATTTTACTTGGGGATGATAAAATACTAATTGGTTTAAAGCTTTCAGGTTTGAACTTGCATCCCGATTTATAGATAGGCCTTATATACATACGCCATTTTTCAGATGCCATGGATACAACCGGTGGAGGAAGAGAGATTGAAAATATAACTCAGATGAGGCGCATAAACCACCGCGCATTCCTTGAGGACCCTGGGAAAAACACCATTAGACCTGCAGGAGGAAGATTTAAGACTAGTTAGAATAGTAAAAATAGTGGAAGCATTGGAATGCAAAGAATTAATGGTGAAAGAGGGATTGGAAAGTTGAGGACAATGTAAGCTAGTAGTTTGGAAAACTGATTTAAAATAATCTCGAAAACTATTGCAAGCCGATTCCCTAGACAATAGAATCCCCTTATCATCTTTGAGACAAGGAAGAGAAAATTCAGTTGATCTTTTGTTTTTAATGAACTTAAAGAGGAAGCTTCTGTTTTTAGAAGCCCTACTTAGGAGCTTAAAAAAGCATCTTATTTTTAAAAACCTTGATTAGGTTAGAACAGTTATTCCGTTCCGAGAGGTACGCATAATGGAGACAAGGAAAATTGACCGATTTAGACAACGCGAAAGCTTTGTTACGTTTGGCAATGGACCTCACTATAAAATTTGGGAGCTTAGGCTTCGAGTGGAAAGGAACTCGAAAAAGAACAAAGAGTTTAATCCCTTTATTAAATATGTCTAAGAAATTAGAATAGGAAGTTTCAATGTTATTTGTATAAATGGAGTCCCAATTTACAGACTTGAAGTAATTACAAAGTTTAGAAAAATCAACTTTTCTAAAATTAGGAATAGGAGTCAGCCTAGGAGAAAAATTGTTAACGGCAAAGAAAAAAAGATTTCAAACACAAGAAAGCTATGGTCACTCTTACCTAGCGGAGGAAGATAAGAGATTTGACTGATAGGGGAGGCATTATTTGTAAAAATAAGATTAAGGCAAGAAGGGGAGGAACCTACCCTATACCTGGTGGGAGAGGAAACATGCTGCGTAAAAGCATATTCGGTGCTAAGTTTGAGGAGATTACTATCAGAGACACTAGAGAATCCAGACAGAGAAGGCCAATCAATGGATAGGCTGTTAAAGTCCCCCATAAGAATTTAGTGCTTAAAAGGCTTGGAAAAGATAAATTGAAGGTCTTGTAGAAGTAAGTTATTTGTAGCATTGGTAAGAGAGGGGGGACGATAGACTAAGGAGCATACAGTGTGGGTCCCCAGAATTAATGTTAATATGTCATAACCTACACGGAGACTACTGTGACGGGAGGGAGGGTGGAAAAGGCAATGTCATCTCTAACATAAAAATACAGCCACCGCAGTTGCCCTATGAAGAATCTTTCCTAACAATGTTATACCCCTTAACCACTATTTCACTATTAAGAATGTCCTCATTAAAAAATATTATTTAACATTATTTGTTTATACTTCTATTAAATTAATGTTAATCATACGTACATTGACGTAAAACTTTATCGTAGCCGTATCTTAAATCCGGTTGAGGAAAATTAGGCTAAGAACAACAAAAAGATACCATTTTATAATTACGGCATAATTAATATATTAAGATCCAAATAAAGCTCAATTTTTCATATGCAGAGTCTTTAGTTTTAAAAAATGAATATACTGTTATATGGAATAATTTTGTTATTCCATATCTTTCAAAATAAAATAACATTTAATAGTGAAAATATATTACTATGATGTTTGTTGTACTTGCATTGGTTTAGTATTGTACAATTAAACGTAAAAGGTTATTAAATTAATACTTTAAAATATATAATATATGCAAATATCTACTAAGATGGATTTATAAAACATTAATTCAATAAGATTACTTGCGAGCTACTTGCCAGTTTAGTAAATTGCGTTGCAAAATTGCTAGACAATAAAAAGGCTTTGTAAGCTGTTTATTTATTGACTATAGAGTGGTATTTTATAAAATATGCAGAAATAAACTGCTGAACCGTTTTACTCAGTTAAATGTTGTTAGTGGCGTAACCAACTATTACAAAAACAGAACATAATACACCTAAATTGGGCATAAATAATCCATTTTAATTAAAAATTATATAGGTATTATACAAAGTGCGATTTTGTTTCCTTTCCTATTTTTATTATACATTAACGTCCTATAACCAAAAAAACCTGCTGTATTGTCTAAATATACAGACATGGGTCTATGTAAAACTTTTACCAAAAGAAAAACTGCATTTTGGAATCAATTGTTGAATTATTGATTTAGTCAATAAATAATAACCTAAAATTAAATCCTACAAAATGTAAAGTAATTAATTTTAGCTAATACAAACTTTTAACATAATTAATTTAACTTTATTTAAAAGTTCTTATTAAAAATGTGGAAATTGACACTTTTAGTGCCTTCAAACATTTCGATGTTTTACTCAATATCAAACTAACCTGGTTACAAAATACTGAGTATTTATTTACAAGAACTCAGGCTTTACATTATTACATTAAACGGCTAAAACTTTTCGAGTTTGTTTAAGCTTTACTTTATCTAATAAAATTATATTGCTTCCTTGTAATATTCTCGGGATAAAAAAGAAAGGATTTTATGTTGTTAAAAATGTATTATAATTATCAGTCGATCCTAGGGCATCTTTTATAATAATATTCTTAATAAAATAACTTATCCAAAAATGTTTTTTAATTTATTAATCAGATTTCCAACAACACGCGCAAGATGAGGTGCACGTCAAGCTATACTTTAAGTGAGGCGTTATTTCATATTATCACTTTTTATTTCCTTAAAGCTTATTACAGTGTTTTTGGATTGTAATACAAAACTTGTTTTATTATTACTTTTGTATATTTAACATTTTTGCTCATTTTTTATATTTTTTAATTTTCGTCTTAATTTCTAAATATTTTCTGTAATAAATATCCACTTATCTCACCCTTTATTTCCTATTTCCTTTCAATAATTTGAAATACATTGGGACCAAGAATTAAAAAGAGTTTTTCTTACTCTCCTACTGTGTACTAATCTGAAACCTACAGAATATGTTACCAAAAGGTCTTTGACCTATTTAAACCGTTTCAAAACCTGCAAACCTGCAAATAATAATAATAATAATAATAATAATAATAATAATAAAGTGAAAATAAATTTGCGATAATAACGTTTACGTAAGTGTTCAGTTTGATAAAACTAATTGATTGTAAAATACAACATTTTACACTAGTTACCCAAAAATACCAAATAATAACACAAATATTGTGTAAAAATGTTGTATTATTAAAATTACTTAAATAATTAAAACCAAGGACCGACAAGAAAAGAAAATGGCATACCGGAATGGAAGGAAGAGAAGCGGATTAAACTCGAAGCAAACAAGTATGATAAGAATAAAGGCTGGTTTATGTCATTTTTTAATTTGGTAAAAATATTGAATATACTCAAAAATATTTTAACATTAATAAAAAATATTGTTTGTAGATATAATTTGCAATTTTTTTAATAAATATTAATTTCATTATTTTCCGTTCCAATTTCGTAAACTGTTACCGCTATATACATTTTAATGTTGTAAAACTATAAAATATAAGAATTACATTCTTAATAAAAGACATAATTATTATTAAATTTTTTTTACAAACGGTGAAAAGTAATTAATATGTTAAAATAGAATTACATTTAATAATTACAATTTTTATCAGAGCTAAAGCAAAAAATGTATATACCCAACTTTAACTTACAAAGTAACCACAAAATATATATTCCTTTCTATATCCCATCCCATTCCAAGCCCAAAATTTCACGTCATATTATCTGAATCATTAAGTTACGCAATATTGCGTTTTATAAATAGAAATTGTCTAGCCTTCCTAGTTTCCTCCACAGCTACCTAAATCTCCGCAGCAAATGTATAGTTTGTCTCAGACAGCTCAAAAGCCACAGACTCTACTCAATTCTAAGCACTGCTAGATTAGATAATAAACTTCTTTTTAAATACATTAAAAATAAGCGGGGTTATTATTTCTCCCTTCTTAGGCTCAACAATAATTTGGTTCCTTTTTATTGTTGCCTGAGGTGTGTAATACTTTTAGTGATTAATTTAAGCCTACCTTTAATACAGATTATTTAATTAGTCCCCTTCCAAAGCTCATTCCAAACTCAAGTCTCCCTACAATTACGTCTTTTTTAGTCTTCAAGTACCTTTACCCAAGAGTTCTCAAAGAATGTGCCTCAGTTCTTGCTTCGTTTTTTACCCACATTTTTAATCGCTCCATTCATTTATAAAAATTACTCACAACTTGGAAACTCGCCTTTATTCGGCCTATTTATAAGTCTGGTTCCAGGTTTAAGCCTAATAACTTTAGATCTATCAATATTTAGTCAGGACCTAGTAAAATCTTAGAAAAAATTATTAAGACCCATTTGGTTAGTTTTATTACAGAGAATAACCTCATAAACCGGGTTCGACACGGGTTTATGCCAGGGAGATCCCGTCTCTCCAAACTTCTGGCATTTACTAAGAGCACTACTTGCATTCTGAAAAGCAAACCATTAGTCGATGTGATCTACTTTGACTTTTGCAAAGCTTCTGATAAGATACTGCATTCCGCATTGCTAAGTAAACTAAAATCTTTCGGGATAAGTCCTCCACTCCTAGAATGAATACATTATTTTTTTACTAACCGTTATTTCAGTATTAAATTAGTCAACATGGCTTCCACTCCCATTCAGATTTCCTCAGGTGTCCCACAGAGATCAGTTTGAGGGTCCTTTTTTATTATTTATATTAACGACTTGCCCGCGATTGTTTAATCTGATATCTTGCTTTATGCTGATAATGTCAAATTTTGGGGCTCTGGCCCCGAATAACTGCAATAGGACGTTAATAACATTTATAAGTAGTCCATAGACAATGCACTTTTTTAAATGTTTCCAAATATAATCACTTCATATTCGGAAAACACTCAGGTAATCGGTTTATAGACCCCAGTTCCCAGATTATTACTATGGTGGACTCTGTTAAAGACATTTTTAGGTGTGACATTCAACCCCACCTTTAATTTTTTTTCTACCATAACAAAGCAGTTTTAACCTGCTACCGTCTAACTAAGTTTGTCAAGCATACTTTAGGAATCATCCCTGCTAGTTGCACTCAACTATCAGCTTTATATCAGGCCGCACCTTGAATATTGAATAAAAGTAACATTCCCCATCCTAAGGGTTGATATAATCAAACTTAATAAAATGCACAAAAACTTTACTAGATTACCACGTGCTCTTAAAAGTGTCGCTTACCTTAAGCGTTTGGAAGCTCTCCGTTTCTTCCCATTGCAAGATAGGAGACACCAGGGCGAGCTCATTCTAGTATTCGAACTTGTTATTTCTAACCAGTTTAAGCATTTATTCGTTCTCTTCAATGACCTTCGTAGAAAACACCTATTTAAAAATTTTAAGTCTAAAGTTTATTCCTGATTAGATCTCCATCGACCTGGAATAATTTACCCCCATATGTAGTGTCAGCCTCGTCCCTCCAGGCTTTCAAATCGGTGTATGATAAACACTATCTTTTCAATTTTATTTAAAACTGTATTTCTATTGTTTTTATTTATTAATTTTTTACATAATACCTAAAATTTTAAACCGAGGACTAAAAAGAGTTTACTCTTATTTAACTCGTGCATAAAACTGAAACCTAAAGCAACAAACGTATATACCTAACTTCAACTTACAAGGTAACCACATAATATATAATAACTATACAAAATAGCAATATATATATATATATATATATATATATATATATATATATATTGGTATTAATTAACTAATTCAAAATTTTAATTAATTTTTGGTAACATTGAACAATTTTTTAATAAAATGCTAAACATTAAAATTAATGTTATTATTTATATTTATGTTAACAAAACATTATTTAATAAAAATTTTAATTGTTAATTTAAAATATTTTAAAATATTTTTTTTTAATTTTTAACTAAATTATTTAAAGCATGTTTTAATATTAATAAATATTAAATTTATATTAAAGTGGTATATTGTTTTGTTATTTTTATAAATAAAATATTTTATTTTTAAAGATTTAAATTCTTTATTTATCTTACAAAATTTCTTTTTTTGCATTAACAAATATTCGAACTGATCATCTACGTAGATGGCTGTGCAATGTTGACTGGCTGTAATATCGCCCTTGTGTCCGGGCTTTTTGGAATTTTGCATGCGGCTTACTCAGCTACACAACGTAATTTTTTTTATATAATTGATTATTATCTTTTATAGATCGTTCATATATTCGTTTGACAGAACAGGAGTATCAATCATTACCCGCCGATGTATGCCTATTTTAGTTTTATTATTTCATTTGTAGATTGTTTTTCAAACTATATTTTCATTTATTGTTGTGTGTATTGCCTTGGTTGGCTCATCAGGTTCATTTAAAGAAATAGAAGCATCATCGGAATTTAAAGAAAAGTAAGTTCTGGTTTAATTTTATTAACTTTAGAACTTGGGATTCTCTCAAAAACAGACCATCGTTCTATATTTTTCATCATCGTAAAAATCCGAAGTTGATTTAATTTGATCTTTTTTATTATGAATTCAAATCCCGTAACAGTTGCACAAGGTCACACAGATTCAGTAACTGCTTTATCCTTATCAGATAATACATTAGCTTCTGGTGGTGAAGATGGAAATATTTATTTGTGGTCATTATTAAGAAGCCCCTATCCTATTTTAAGTGCTCCCAGAAACGAACCTTGTTCTAGTTTAAAATTCAGTCCCGAAAAACCCACTATTTTGTACAGTGCTCACAGTAATTTTGTACTTTCCTGGGATATTAGAAGTATGAACGCCCCTTTAAATGAATGGAATGTTAATGAAGATGAAATTAATTCAATTGATTTGTTAAAAGGCGAATGTCGTCTTTTGTCAGCAGACGATTCTGGTGTTATTCAAATTGTTGATACATGTACTGGTTCAGTTGTTCGCACCCTCCGGAAACATGACAACATTTGTTCCTCAGCTAAATTTAGACCAAATAGATCTTGGCAATTGATAAGTGGAGGTCTCGACTGTCGTGTCATCGTTTCAGATTGGAAGGGTTCTGGTTTGGGTGTCATTATATTCGAAATGGACGAAATAGTTGAAAGTATTGATGGCGATTCACAGTTCAATGCAGCTGTTTATTCCCAAGATTTCGAAGAAGAATCTACGTGCAGTGATGACGAAAATGAAGTGGATTATGAGACCTTTACTGAAACTGACGAAGATCCAGATGAACCTTCTGCCATAGCCGGAACCGACATTACTCCAACTGACAGTGTTTCTTTGGAGGCTTCGTCTGGATTGGGTTCGGAAACGACTAGCAATCAATCGAGTACCAATTGTGACGATCCTATCAATCTTAACAATAGTAACAGTGATTTGACGGTAAGTTTTGTTTTGTATTGTCAATATGTACCGTAGATTATTACTTTACTGTTTAAACGTGAAACAAACTGGCATCATTTATTACAATGAGGTTAGAGTTATTACACGATTTTTGTTTGGTTTTCTTTATCAATTGTAATTATTGGCGTTGCGTCAAACGAATGGCGTAGTGATTATGTATGATATTAATATCTTTCTAGATGCAAACGGGATGCTAATGATCCTGAAGATCTGAGTAATACTTAAAAAGTCTCAATTTCTAATTATGGTGATATTCCTGACTGTTCCTCTTCCATGTGGTGCATTCTGGACGAAGTGCACAGCGGTATATCTGGGCTTCCGCTACGGCCAGTAGGTGCGAACATATACACAGGATACTTAAAAGGTATCTAAAGGTATACGTGTACCATATGTAGCCGTTGGGCTAAGGGAGATAACCCTGACAAAAAATCAGGCGGTCTCGTCAATCTTTGCAAACAGTGGCGACGTCACAAGGATGCCGTCTACCAGTCAAGAAACCTTGTTATTCTTCCACGTTTGTTACGCTTATCAAGTTATTGAAGTCGATCGTTTATATGTCGTATAAATACAGGAAATAATGGAGGGGTAACCACGTCACGAACCAAAATGAATGAAATGAGATACAACAAAATTATTTTTAGAAAACGAGATAAAAGGCTCTGCAACCAACCTGTTATATATATATATATATATATATTCTTTAAATGTCCAGTTTTTTAATAGATTACTTGGATATTATATTCAGCGGTTTACTTTTTATTAATAGCTTTTCCAAGAACATTGTTGATATTTATTGGTAAACAATTTTTATTATTTGAATGTTTTACTAAAAAAGTTTAGTATGTGGACATTTAGTGATTAACCTGCATCTTGAACTACGAGTTTAGCTATTTAGCTACTTGTTATTTTATGGATGTGTGAGATTTTATTATGAATACAAGAGCTTATGTTTGTATTATGTATAATTTAAAGTTTTATATATGTTAAATACAACTAATTCATTTTTTAAAAACCGCTTTTCATCTCTACTTACAAGCTGATTTAAAAATATATACTGATTGATGAATATTTTTTTATTTTAAATAGATACTGTTAATTTACAGTATTGACATTACTGTGCGAAAGTTTGTGCTTTTTAATTTATAAAATGTATTTAACACATTTCAGACATCGACTAATGTCAGCGAACCTACTGTAGTTTCTGCTGCATATGGAACGTGGAGATCAGGAATTCCAATTAACCCACCTATGGTTCATGTTGTTAATTGCTCAGCTTCTGGTGATTTTGTAGCTGCTGGCTTGGAGAGCAGTACTATCGAGTTATTTGCCGGTGACGGAAAACGTTTGAGTCACTTAGAATCACTTTACGGACACCATCGTGGAGTTTCGGCCTTGCACTTTTTAGATGTTAGTTTTTTTTAATTGGTTGCATTTTAAACACGATTGTTTGTTTTCTATTGCTTAAATGGTTGACGAGAAGCAAGACATTTAAACGATGTGAGCAGTAAAAACTAAAAAATACTCTCATTCATTTTGGTTGGTGACGTGGTGTCACCTCTTCATTAGTTCCCATATTTATACGACATAGCAAATGATCGATTTCGATGGTTTCATAAGCGTAACAAATGTGGAAGAATAACAAAGTTTCTTGGCTGGCACAGGGCATCCTTGTGACGTCGTCACTGTTCGCAAAGATTGACGAGGCCGCCTGATTTTTTGTACGGGGTTATCTCTCTTAGCCCAATGGCTACATATGGTAACGTATACCTTTAGATACCTTTAAAGTATCCTGGGTGTATGTTTGCACCCACTCGCCGTAGCGGAAGTCCAGTTATACTGCTGTGCACTCGGACCCTGCTGTTATTAGTCTACATGCCTATAGGCACCTAGTCCAGGATGCACCACGTGAAGGACAAATAGTCAGGAATATCACCATCATTGGAAATTGAGACTTTATAAGCATTACTCAAATCCTCAGGATCATTAGCATTCCTAAAAAATACTCTGCTTTTTTAAATAAATTTGTATAATAAAGTGCTATTTTATTTGTGTTTTAGGATCAATTTTTAATCAGTGGTGGAAACGATCGCAACCTGTTTGTGTGGACCCTTGGATCGACTATAATTGGTCATCATATATTTCACGGCGAAAAAATTAGTGCGTTTGAAGGCAGAGAGTTGGATCACGTATTTGTAGCTGATTTTTCTCCCGTTATTCAGGTGATAATGAAATTAATTTTGTGTACTTTTAAAATGAATGTGACACGTTACAAATGTTGACTAATAAGGCATAAAAAGAGACGTTTATTGTGATGTATCTTTAAATTGTTGTCAAGTGATGCAAATATGATTTTTTGTAAAAGTTTATATTGTGACATTATTAGTTTTGTGTCATAGCATTTGTACGTTTTTTTTATTTTGATAATTTATTTAAGTGATCGTTAATGAAAAGTTTTTATATGCTATAGGCACAAATGATACCAACAATTTTGAGGATTAATTACAATTCGATTGCTTGTTAGTTATATGATCTAAGATTGTGTAGTATTCGTTATCTGCACAACAATTTTTGCAACGGTCACCAAAATAAATCCAATCGAGTGGATTCACTGAAACCTGTTCAACCCTGTCAATGGATGCGAATGATATATAAAGTCTCAATAATTATGATATTCTTGACTGTTGCCTTCATATGGCGCTTCGGTGGATGGGTGCAACCATTACACTCAGGGTACTTAAAAAAGGTATCTTAAGGTATACGTGTATCATATGTAGTCTTTGGGATAAGAGAATTAACCCTGACAAAAATCAGAAGACCACCTCAATTTTTGCAAACAATGGCGTCGTCACAAGGATGCTATTTATTTTAAAAGATTTTGATATTTTCTTTGCATAGAACATTGTGCTCTTCCGTGGTACATTAATCAAATAAACTTTTGGCAAATTGTTTGATTCTCGTCGTCTTATTAAATATTTATATTGGCTATTTTATCGATTGATTTAGCAAAATGTTCTTTATGGTTTTTATTAATTGCATTATTGTTTTGGTTTTAGGTACTTGATTTATCTGTTCGATAATGAAATACGATTTCTGTGCATACATATTTTATTTAAATAAAGAATGTTAATCATTTTCGTTTTGTTTTTTTTGGTATTTGTTGGTAGGCAAAACGATTATGATTATTGGTTTAGTTATCTTGTTGCCAGTTTAGATATTTCCTAAGGGGGTAGACCGACCCGAAGTTTTTTACCTATAATCGAATTCATGGTTTGCAAAGATTGACGAAGCAGCCTTATTTTGATTGGACGCATCGCCTAGGTGGAAGCACAGTTATACCGCTATGCACCCGATCCCTGCTATGTTTGGATTCAGCTCTTCCATAATGCACCACATGGAGGAGGAACAGTCAGGAATATGGCTATCATTGGGAATTGAGATTTTATTTTTAAAATTACTCAAATACTCAAGGATGTTATCACCCCAAAAGTAGATAGTCAAAACTAGTTATCGATGCTAATGATCCTGAGGATTGAGTAATGCTTATAAAGTCTCAATTTCCAATGGTGATATTCCTGACTGTTAGTCCTCCACGTGGTGCATCCTGGACTAGGTACCCCTAGGCATCTAGACTAATAACAGCAGGGTCCGAGTGCACAGCGGTATAACTGGGCTTCCGCTACGGCGGGTGGGTGCGAACATACACCCAGGATACTTAAAAGGTATCTAAAGGTATACGTATATCATATGTAGCCCTTGGGCTAAGGGAGATAACCCTGACAAAAAATCAGGCAGCCTCGTCAATCTTTGCGAACAGTGGCGACGTCACAAGGATGCCGTCTACCAGCCAAGAAACTTTGTTATTCTTCTACGCTTGTTAAGTCATCGAAATCGATCGTTTTACATGTCGTATAAATATGGGAAATAATGAAGAGGTGACCACGTCACTAACCAAAATGAATGAATGAAAGTTATCGAAAGACTTAATTGTTTGTCTGAAAATGTTATTGTTATGCATTCACGTGAAACAACGTTTATGCCCCCCATATTATGAAGATTGAAAGTGTATGTAATAATAAAATAATGGTGCTGTCTGAAAAAGGTAGATTCTAACTTTGGGACATATAAATGAAAGTAAGCAGCCAAATGCATGATATAGCGTTCAATCTCAAAACACGTTTGCTTTGAAAAGTACAGAGCAACAAAAGTGTACACTAAGATCCTGCATATTAAAGTTTGAATTTTTATGCGAATTTTGCCAAGTGCTGTTATAAAAATTATGCTACCACTTCCCTATCGTAGTACATGGGTTTGAATCTCAACGCCAGTACTAAATGCTAATTCTCGTCTACTATGATCATGAGGACTTAGATAATGCTCATAAAGTCTCAATTTCCAATTATGGTGATATTCCTGACTGTTCATCTTCACGTGGTGCATCCTGGACTAGGTGCTCACAGGTATCTAGACTAATAACAACAGGGTCCGAGTGCACAGCAGTATATGTGGGCTTCTCCTACAGCCAGTAGGTGCGAATATACACACAGGATACTTAAAAGGTGTCCAAAGGTATACGTATACCATATATAGCCGTTGGGCTAAGGGAGATAACCCTTACAAATAATCAGGCGGTCTCGTCAATCTTTGCAAACAGTGGCGACGTCACAAGGATGCCGTCTGTCAGCCAAGAAACCTTGTTATTCTCCTACGTTTGTCACGTGTAATTGAACTCGATCGTTTGCTATGCCATACAAATATAGAACTAAAGGACGGTTGACCACGCGTCATCAACCAAAATAAATGAATGATTTCTTTACAATCATTGAGTAAAAATTGCCTATTAATACGTCTGGCCAATACCAGATTATTTTTAAAAGTTTTTTATCAAATCGTATTGTCAAATATACAAATTAAATAATTAGTTCAAATGTCAGTAATTACTAGAAATCGCATTTGTACAGGCTAGTGCTCCTTCTTCTACGTAGATTGTTGCGTCACAATATCGTGACTCATAGATTTGCTGTTCGACTGTCGTGACCTACTATCTTTTTGCGATAGATCACGAGCCGAACTGGCAAGCGACATGCAGTCTTCGTCGTTGACAATCAAACTGTCGGGAATTTCACCGACGAGATCTGCCGGTATGACACAATGGAATGACTTGTTCTCCTCTATCCAATTCTCAATTCCATATTTCTCCTTATCTGTCCGATTTGACTGTGGGAATAATAGATTCAATCGATCCGGCGCTTTTGCGCTTGTAGATGCGGGTGATTTGAATTTGTTGATGTCATTGTTATTTTCGTCGACAGTTTCTTCAACATTTTCATATTTCGAATTTGATAGGTCGGTAAATGACAATCCCATGTCATAAATAGTGCTCATAATGATTGATGACGTGACTTTTCAATACATTTATTAAAAATAGTATACATATTCCACGACTATATTGTGTATAAGTAAAGTTGCAGTAGATTGGATGAAGATTATTATTATTACCTTTTATTGATAAATGATTTTGTATTGTATCGATCGACTGACATGTGACATATGTATATATAATACAAGTTACATGTCTGGCAATGAAGATATTACATATCGAAAAATGTTTTTTTTCGGCTTTTATTAGACTCTATTATCCGAATAATGCATTCATACCTTGGCTATTATTTTCCAAAACAGCAATATCCTGTTTATTGTGTGGCAATGTACGTAGTTTTCGTGAGAGCAACGTTAGAATCCGAACTTTAACCAGGTTTAGTACGTTAGAGTCGAAGTTGTAATGTTTTAACTTTCCGCCACTATTATTTTCTGTGGTTGTTGTACGTCATACAATTTTTAATTGGTCGAAATTTGAGTAAATTTAATTGCCCACTCAAGTTTCAATCCAGAGCTATATCCTGACACTAAACTCTTTCTTGTTAAAAAGTATGGGGAAGCAAGATTGTTTCGTGTCATGGCATGTTCAATTTTTGACAATAAAGATGCCGCCTATCAAAGATCTATTTTCTTTCGACTTTCACCCATTTTTATTATGGAAAATATGCTTTTATTTTGTGGGCGCAGTTTGCTAGAATTGTGTTACCTTTGTTGTTCTTTTAGTCATACTCAAAGACGTCAGACTGCTAGTCTTCGTCTATTTTAACCTGGACTAGGTGCCCATTTGGTTCGTACAGTGCTTCTGTATGTAGTTAAAACTTGAATTCTTATAGAGTCATGAATCATGAATCTCAACAAATTTGAAGCAAGATATCTCAGATACATTGGACACAACACCCATTTTGCATCCTCCGTATCAAGGGTTTGGATGAAAAAGATCAGTAACTGCCAAATTCGAAATGACTTCTAATTTCACGTTCCTCCTTTACTGGTATCGCGACAACGAAGATTGTGCTAATTTGGACGTTCTTCGTAAAAATCCTGATGCAATTTCACGAAAGGTAGTCAGTAACGTACTTGGATGGATGCTGTTCGGGACTATCTTTACGCTATGTTGACCGGGATTTTGTCCTGGAAAAGTCGAAAACCGTGAACAGTGGAAGGGGATTTTTCGAGATTCTATGCAAATTTGGCTTTCCTACCAACATTTGTTGTTGTTGTTACACTGAGTACACAACGGCATAATTGGGATTTCGCTACGGCAGGTGGGTGCAAACATACATCTAATGTACTTAAATGGTATCATGAGGTAAATGCATCCAATCATGCGGCCTCGTCAATTTTTGCAAACAGTGGCGCCGTCACAAGGATACTGCCTATCAGCCAAGAAACTTCGTTATTCTTCTACGTTTGTTACGCTTATCAAGCCATCAAAGTCGATTGTTATATATGCCGTACAAATATGGTAAATAATGAAGAGGTGTCCACATTACCAACCAAAATGAATGAATGAACGTCATTCGACTACGATGAAGTTACTAGATTATTATACTCCAAAAAATGTTATGTATTGAGTTGAAACACTTAATAAGACACGAGTACATTTCGCTTAACAGAACTAATACTATTATCTAAAAAACAGCCCACTCATTCAGCCAGAACAGCTATGGAAGCTTGCACAATGATAATTGTGTAATATTGTTAGGTTAAGCTCAGAGACCAGAGCGGTTGGCATTAAATATTCGTTCATTTATTTGGTTAGTTGGTGCTGTAGTCATTCCTTTATTATTTCTATAATTATACAACCTATTAAACAATCGATTTCGATGGCTTGGTAAGCATAACGAACGAAGAATAACGAAGTTTCTTGACTAATAGACATAATCCTTGTGACGGCGCCACTGTTTGCAAAGATTGACAAGGCCACACGATTTTTTGTCAGGTTTAACGCCCAAGGGCTACACATTGCATACATTTACCTCAAGATACCATTTAAGTACATTAGATGTATGCTTGCACCTACCCGCCTAAGTGGAAGCTCAGTTACGCTTCTATACACTCAGTCCTTGCTGTTATAAATCCAGGATGCACCATGAAGAGGAGGAACAGCTAGGAATATCACTATCACTGGAAATTGAGACTTTATAAGCATTATTCAAATCCTCATAATCATTAATATCCAAATGTTACAAATTGTAAATAACAAAAAAAACCAACAACAGAGTCACCTATTTCTTAATTCCAAGTCTGTCTCAAAAAGCATACTTTAGCTTCTTGTAAATTTTGGAAGATGTGTAAGGATATATCGACCCAACAGCTTAGCCATTGCTTTCCAGATTCAAGTTCAGGAATAATTTAAATAATCTTTCGAGAAACTATGTATATTTGTCACCAACGTCGCCATTGTTCGCAAAAATTGATGATTCCGCCTAAATTTTTGTCAGGGTTATTTCCCATATTAGTTTAGTTGTATATAGGCATCTAGTCCAGGATGCATCACGTGAAGGAATAACAGTCAGAAATATCACCATCATTGGAATTTGAAACTTTATAAGCATTATGCAAATCCTCGTGGATCATTCGCATCACCACATATAATTAATATTTCAAGTCATTCAATGGGCTTATTTACATCCAAGTAAATCAGTAAAAACGAAATATAACCAACATTCACCAATATTAAGTCATTCATTCCACAAGCACTAAAATGCGGGCCTACATTCGGCTTGACTAAAATGTCCACTGCTGAAAGATGTTTCTTGTAAAATATTCAAAGTAATAAACATTTAAAAAATATCGCTTTCATGTGTTTAAAAATAAGAATTTTGTCAAATAATCAAATAAATAACGTAACGTGATTTGGAGATATGCACTTCTTAATAGTCCTTGAATTTACACTGACCGGAACTGGCTCCCTATAAACCTACTCATACCTGGCAAATTGGAGACTAAGTGACTTCCTAAAGTGGATGGGTTGGTGACACAATCACCTCATTAGTTCCGTATTTACAGAAAATATTAGACAAATCCCTATATTTTATATACAGAGAAAGCCTCGTATATACAACAAACATCGTTTCTGGACTGATAAACGACATCCTCTTAGCGAACCGCCTGTTTAAGATGACGAACATGGCCTCCTGATTTTACGCCAGGACATCTCCACTAACCCAACGGCTGTATGTGGTATATGTGTACCATACGATACCTTTTAAGTACTCTGAGTATATGCTTGCATCCATCCACTCCGGCGGAAGCCTGTGTATATAATCTTTAAACAGAATATTCTGATTTAAAGTCCCCTGTCTTCCAATCACAACAGACAAATCAATTCATCACTCTATTGAACTTTAGTTCCGGAAGTAAAACAATGTAGTTATCACAAGCGAAAAAATGCTGTATACATAATAAAAGCAACAAATGTAACAAAGTTTTTCCGTTGATTAACGGAATACTTGCGATATTCAGGAATCATTTGAAAAAGCATATGTAAATGCTGGTCCTTCCGTAAATAATAACAATAAAGTAGAAGATAATTAGAACTTAATCACATTTAAACTAAATGCGGCCTCTAGGTTATTACCCAGGAAACTCAACATACAATCAACATTTCAGATTTCCAACTCCACAGAAGTATTACGAAATAAATTTTTAAACAAAAACCAGCACAGAAAATTGAATGGAGACAAGAAGATACAGGAATATATAACGAATTTCAATAATGATCAAAAGAAATATTGGTCGCATGTAGCTGAGGAATTAGAGAATGCTGCAATGCGTAGCAATACTCGAACCTTATTCACGAAGATCAATGAACTTTGCAAAAGATATTCCTTCCAAAATCAACGCTCATCGGCGATCTCTGCAGATCAATAGACATCACACTTTGCGAAATTACTTAATCCCATCAAACACGAAGCGGCGAAGGTTTCCAATCAACTCTATACACAACCCCCCGAACCCCCATACGTAGTTTCGACAGAGTCCCCCTCGCACGAAGAAATTATCTTAGCATGCCATCACTGAAAGATGGGAAGACTACAGGAGTAGATGGCATACCAATAGAAGTTTTTAAGTATGGCGGGATAAATAATATTCAAGATTTATATTCCTTGATAAACTCCATTTGGAAAGAAGAGAAAATTTCAGAAGCATGGACTCAAGCTATTATAATCCCAATCCATAAGAAAGGAGACACAACTGACCCCGCCAATTATAGAGGAATCAGCTTACTTTGCGGGGCTTTAAAAATTTTGGCAAATATTATCTTACGCAGGATCCGTGGTGAACGGGTGTCGAACACGAGCCAACCAGGCTGGATTTCGTCCTGGGATGGGATGCGTCGATCAAATCCATACTGTTCGTAGAATGTTAGAACTTCGTTCACGATACCAACAGCCTACTTATTGTGCATTTATAGATTATTCAGCCGCCTTTAATTCTGTTGATCGCAACCTGCTGTGGAATCTTCTTATTACCAAAGGAATTCCTGCCAAGATTGTTAACATTATTAAATCGTTATACACGTCGTCAAACGCAGTAATACGGAATGGTGATTCTTTAACAGATGCAATCTACATAAATTCAGGTGTTCGCCAAGGATGTGTTTTGGCACCCACTCTTCAATTTTGTAGTTGATGACATTTTTGATGAAATATCTCGGTCATTTGAGGGCTGTATAACTCATGATGGTCGCAAGATAGCGGATCTTCAATATGCAGACGATGCGGTTCTTATGGCAGAAACCGAAGAAGATTTGCAAAATGCGGTTGAACTTACTCAAAAAGCCTCAGAGAAATACGGTTTATATCTTAATACTAAAAAAACAGTGGTTTTAGCTAACGTCCCTTTTAGAAATCCAATCACTGTTAATGGTAGCCCACTCCTTGTGGTCGATGAATTTACATATCTAGGCTCGGTTATTGATAGTAAAGGCTCCAGCTCTTCAGAGATTCGGCGTCGTATTCGCCTCTGCTGCAGCCTTTGGGCGTTTAAGTAAACCTTTATGGAACAAAAGTAATATTTCTATTAAAACCAAGATCAGAATAGATAAGACTTTAATGCGTTCCATTCTTCTTTACGCATGCGAAACTTGGACTCTCACCCAAGCGGATACGCAAAAGCTTGCTCATTTTAAGCAAAGCTGCTTAAGATCTATATGGTATCGCTCGTTGCCTTCCATTGAACGCACTCACTTAATAACTAGTAAAATATTTCGACCATTCCCAGATATTTGTCAGTCTCAACATTTATTGGCCATGTATCTCTAGCACAGTTAAAGAAAGACGATTAAAATGGATTGGCCATGTTTTACGTAGATCGCCCACTCATCCAGCCAGAATAGCTATGGAAGCCCATCCATTACCCGGATGGAAAAAAGGCCAGGCGGCCAACGGAAAATTTGGACAGACATTGTAGCATGCAAACTCAGTCCTTTTATTTATGCTAAGCCCCCTCGTCCAAATGAATTATTTAAATGGGCGTCCGTTTGTTTACCCTAAGCAGCCAATTTCATTTTTCATTCATTTTGGTTGGTAACGTGGTCACCTCTTCATTATTTCCCATATTTATACGACATGTAGAACGATCGATTTCGATGGCTTGACAAGCGTAGACAAACGTGGAAGAATAACAAAGTTTCTTGGCTGGTAGACGGCATCCTTGTGACGTCGCCACTGTTCGCAAAGATTGACGAGGCCACCTGATTTTTTTTAGCTTAGCCCAAGGGCTACATATGATATACGTATACATTTAGATACCTTTTAAGTATCCTGGGTGTATGTTCGCACCCACCCGCCGTAGCGGAAACCCAGTTATACCGCTGTGCACTCGGACCCTGCTGTTATTAGTCTAGATGCCTAGGGGTACCTAGTCCAGAATGCACCACGTGGAGGACTAACAGCCAGGAATATCACCATCATTGGAAATTGAGACTTTATAAGCATTACTCAAATCCTCAGGATCATTAGCATCCCTATGCAGCCAATAGGGATCATTGGAGGGGTTTAACTCGGGATGTACTTAACATTTAATGTCAGCACACCTCAAGTGTCGTTCTTTGAGTACACACTACAAAAGTTGACGTTTTTACAGACGCTTTGGTTTTTTGGACTACCCTGAGTGATAATAACCGGTGGGGGATGTTTATCCTCGTTGATGAATACTTGCGATGGCGTTAGTGTTCACAAAAATATACGATTCCGATTTGCTTTCAAAAATGTTTCCCTTGTTATATCTCAACTTTCAATAGTAGTAATATTCCTGATACCGTACTTCCTCATGGTGCATCCCGATCTCAGAATTACATGGATCTTGGACCGAATACACAGCACTATAACGGGATTTCTATATTGACTGATAGGTGCAAGTAAGAACAGAGTAAATAAAATGTACCCCACAGTTTACGTATACTGTATGTAGTGAATAAACAAGCAAAAATGGTGTGACATCGTCAATTTTTGTCACAAAAGTACCGCCAATCAGTCAAAAAATATGCTTATTTTTCTACGTTTGTCAAACATGGACATTCCTTTAAATATGAAAATATGGGAGATAAATACAGAGATGATAGAAAGAGTACCATACGAGTAATCGTAATATTTGAAATATACGCATAACCTAGAAAGACCTTTAAAGTGCTCGGAGTTTATGATTAAATCAATCCATCAAAACGGGTATTGTAGCTCTGCGTAACCAGCCTCCAATCAATGTTAGTCTTTATGTAAATGTTCGCGCCCAGAAAAATACACGATTGATTGTTTGTGTATGAGCACAATTTTGTGTACAAAACGTCTATATTGTTTGAGTTTACTGAAATATAACTTATTTCACTTCAATTACAAAATGACAATCATTAACATCTAAAAAATAAAAATTTTAAATACTTCTAACTGAATATTACACAATATAATCACAGTAGTTATGGGGATATAGAAAACGTCCACATTTACTTGTTTCAAATTTAACAACTAAAACAGCAAAAATTAATAAAATCACTAAAGCATAAGTAATAGGGTAAAAATCTAAATCCCAACAACCCGTTGTATTGGTATCACATGCAAAAATTAGTTACATAATAGCAGTATTCTCGCACTAAATTCTAACAGCCGATCCTATTTTAACATAAAAAATGGCTGAAAAGTGAAATTTAGCAGCATAGTATCTTTGAAAATAAATATTGCTAAGGTACTATTAGGAAAATGCAATTCGCCCAAACTACGACGATGTCAGAACATAAATCCTTGGTATAAAGAACCTTCACCGTCAAAAATTCAAATCGCAATTATGAAACAATCAGCTCATGTATTTTAAAGCGAAATGGCTTCGTAATAGTAACAATAATAAGTAGTTGTATAATAACAAACCTGTAAAAAAATTTTAATTCGTGTAGTTTAACAGTAAATGTCAACATAACTAAGGATACAAACTTTAACAGAATGAAATCCAAACTTATACTGTAAACCAAATTAGCAAAAATAAAAAAACGCACTACCGTTCAAAAAATTTATTCATTTAACTAAGATCTTGGACGTTCCTTTTTATGTGTGTATAATGCTTTCAAAGATACACCGGCTACTTTCACAATTTTGAAACGTACACCTGGAATATCACCTACAGCATGACCCTTGCGACCAAATCCAGAAACCAAAACCTCATCATTTTCCTCAATGAAATTTAAACAACCGTCATTAGGAACAAAAGCGGTAATTTTCTTCCCATTTTTCAGTAATTGTACACGAACACACTTTCGCACAGCAGAATTGGGTTGTTTGGATTCGACACCCACCTAGCAATCAAAAATATATATTTTTCGAAATTACCTTTTCCAGCACTACCCCTTTAGCATGCGAGGCTCCACCAAATGGATTAGCTTTCCATCTAGTACCCAAATGAGCCTTTTTATATTGTTTATCAGACCATCTTTGAGTACGGCGATGGTCTCGTAATTTTCTGATCCCGGTTACGTTTAAACCATTTCTCGTATAGGGTTATTTCCGCGTGGAATCTTTTACCTAGCCATGTTGTTTCAGCTCCTTCCATCGACTCCTTTAAATCAGCATATGACAACTATTTTCTCCATGAATATATTTAATTTCATAATTCTGTTTTTACAGCTTTATTATATTTATATACATAATCTTTGAGATTTATTTTGCCGATATTTGATATTTTGAACCGAGTACAAAAAGGAGTTTCCTCCTACATAACTCGTGATTTTACCTGATTACCTGATTACTGTTTATCAAGTTATTTGCATGAACTTACATATTGAATTTATATTTTAATAAAATAAGTTTTAAATTATTATTTGTTTTAAAACATCGGTTTTTAAATTAATTTTAAACTTTTTGTATAACATTTTTCTGGTAAAATTTTTAAACTGTATTGAAATCAAAGATTTTATTAACAGATAACTTTTGCTTATTATAATTATTATTGTTCAATTTTTAATTTTTTTAATAATTGTATAATAAAAATAAATTTAATTTTAATAAGTTTGCGATATTAAGCCTTTGTTTTTTGTTAAAGGGATGTTTTTATAATTACTTGGTGTTTATAAGAAAAATATTTACAATAATTCGATAAAATAAATAAATTACAGTTGTGTTTAACTAAAATACGTATTTTAAAACAAATTTTAGGTTTGTGATAAGATAATAATAATACAAAAATTATAAAATACAAAAATTGGTAATTTACATTATAATTACAAAACCCATTTGTAAAATGATTTTTCTGTTATGCGTTTAAAATAAACAATTTTAGTGTTTTTTAATACCGACCTGATTATAAAAATGATAGCAGGATAAAAAAAATTTCTCGAAATTTCTTCTTTTTAGAAAAGCTACTTTCTTTTCCTTAGGAATAAATATTATTTTTTTACGTTTACAAATTGTATAAAATACTCGTTTCAAGAATCGTAAGTATTTAATTAGGAGATACCTAAATGTTTAGTTGTGTAAATTGATTTAATTTGTGGTTCTGTATTATAATTTAGTGTGAAAAATGTAAATTGAATGTAAATCAGTATAATGGTCTTGCGTTATAAACAGAAATTAGACAAATCTGTTTAAATATTATAGTAAGGTAATTTTTAGTTTGTTATAAACAAGTAAAATGAAACAACTATAATAACAAAATATGTATATATAACAAAAGTGTTTATTACAACACAAGAAAAATAACCTTTTTAACAAACACGCAGATATTGTTGATTATCAAATCAAATACTCCTTAATAAGCGTTAGTTAGTCTGTAGTTATATTCCTACATAAACAATGATAACAAAAAACAGAAAAAATAAAACTTACGTTTATTCATTTAAGTTTAAACATTTAAAATTATATATAATTATATAAACTACAGTATTTAAACTAACAAGTGAAAACAACAATAGTATGGTTGCATATAACAGGGTAGTTGAACTCCTTTTAATCATTGGTTCAAATAATATCAGCATTATCCTAATAAGAGAAAAAAAATGCTATAAATCAAAATTACAATTAAAAAATAAATATAAATAATAATGAATAATGCAAATACATTAAATGGATTAAATGGCATAGTAATTAAGAAAAATTAGAAAAGGTATATTAATCATATAAACGCTTAAAGGATTATGTAGATTGAGCACAGACAATCTTAAAAGGAATATATTCCAAAAATTAATAATTTTATAAGTAAAATAATGTAACAATAGCCTAGTATTCGTTTTAGGTTTAACCAATGTAAAATTATGCTCTTGGAGAAAATTATAGGTTATAGTAAAAAAAAGATTGAATGTTCCTAAAGAGATAAACTACTGCACCGAATTAAGGTCTATGATGCTTGTTTATTCAGCAATGATTAATTAATTGATTATAACTTGAAAAATGCTAAAAACTAAATAATTAAGTTTTTATACATTTTTACGAATGGAATTTGCTACACATTTAAAAGAGAACGTGCGAGGTGAGGCAAAAAGTCACGCTACAGGTCCATTGGAGCGTTATTTATCCTTTTCTTTTTTCCTTTTTTTTGAAAATTATTGCAGTGTTTTTACATTGTAATACATAGTTTATTTTATTATTATTTTTGTATATTTATGATTTTTGCTGGTTTTCTATAATTGTTAACTTCCACTATCTACCTTGATTTTGTCTTAATTTCAAAAAAAAAATTTTCCTGTGACTAATCCTTTTTTACCTCATCATTATATATATATATATTTTTAAATCAAATACTAAAAGGCGTTTTGGTCTACTCAACTCGCGAAAAATCCTGAAATCCTGAAACGCGCAGTATGACTGGTGTTTTGTTGTATAGATTTTATTATCCACGACAAACAAAAAATATTATTATTATTATTATTATGAATATTATATTAAATGTTAATAAATATTATTAAATAATAATAATAATAATAATAAAATAAGTATATATATAATGTATTTTAATTTTACTAACTTAAGTGTATAGCTAAAAAACAAGGTATAATTGTTTTTAAATTAATTTTATTTTGTTAAACATTAAAATTTTAATTATTTAAAAAATATTTAGTAAATTTTTTTGGTACTTTGTTATTTACTAATGGTTGTTTTACCTATCCATGTTCTGCCCGCTTAGTTAATCATCTTTAAAATTTTCTTAGGCAATTTAATGGAACAGGGTTATGAGAAACGTTTGCTTGGCTCGCCTTATAAATCTGTAAGTTCTTAAAGACAAGTTAACGAGTTTGTAGCCAATAAAAGCAGTTAGTCCAATGAAAACTCCAACGAAAGAAAATTATATGGATAGATATATTCCTTTAAGAACAAACGCGCGATGGAAAAATTCTTCTCCTTTTGAAGTAATTAATGAAAATTTTATAATTTTATTTAAAAGTTAAGTAATCATCCTTCAAGGAAGTTGTTTCAGACAAATACTTCGTTGCATATGGAAGACATCAGTAACGACGGCGAGTCTTCGCAATCAAATTCTCAAAACCATTCCTTATCTTCTCACAATGGCGATCATACGTGGGGATTTCTAACTAATAGAGCTCAAACGACTACCAGGGGTATTTCTAACGAACCGAACGTATTTAATGAATCTCGTGGGTGCGATTTACTTTCAGCTCTTGTTGCTAACGAAATTGAGGAAGCTTCAATGGGCGGAACATTTAGTCCTTTAAATTCAGAATCGACCGTAAATGGTAACAGCGGAGTTTTGGCACCTAAAGAAAATAATAATATGTTTTCCGTGAGTAGTAAATTATTAAAAATGTTTAATGATTTTTGAAGCTATTGTAAATGTCCACTTTATTTTTTATTGACTATTTCATAAAAATATTTTTTACCTAGTAGGTAATTTGTGAATTCAATTAAGAGCATGAATTTAGCGCCGGTGGCAAAAATTGAAACTACTTACATTATTTTTTGTTTTTATTTAATTATTGATCGTGAATTTATATATATATATATATATATATATATATTCGTTTAAATTATAATTGGTGACTAAATATTACTTTTTTATGTAGTTTAAACTTTGTAAAGAAAGTCCTTCTAAAATGAAAACGTCATACACCATGTCTCCTGTGTCAGAAAAAAGTCTACGTCTACTGAAATTTCCTCAAAAGGTAAACGTTTTGTTATGTAAAGTATTGTACTGTATATGGAGTTTGTGGGTTATTCATTAGTATTTTTTAAACTGAACGGTGAATTGTTTGATAGTAGGGGATCAAGCATTCTAGAGATTGTTTTTGCATTTACTTCTGCAGCAGCTGTTATGCAATTATCTCAATCCTTCTGGAATAAAAATATTTCTATTAAAACTAAGATTGGAGTATTTAAATTTAGTACGTTCGCCAACGTGGCGAAACTCGAACTCATTTAAATGGATCTACAACGTTTGTATAGGTGAAATAATGTTATTTAAGACTTATACGGTATCACTATCTACCTTTCTAAACTTACTTAGATTAATAGTTAAAAAAATATTTACAGTTCACTAAAGATTGATCATTTATTTGCAACAGTAAGAAAAAGACTTGTAAATGGATTTTTTATTTTGTACATAGCTTACCCACATATCCTGTCAGAATAGCTACATAAGTCTAATCTTTATCTATATGGAATAGAAGGTCTGATGGTCAACGAGTAATTTCGGCCGACATTCTAACACGCGAAATTATTTTATTTATAGTAAATTTATGTCCAAAGCAATTGCTAAATTGTTTTTATGGTAAACAAGGCTTATTGGACAGTTTCGATTCGCTATGTAATGAGCATCTGGGGTCAGCATACTTTAAGTGTTGTCTCTTGAATGTACGTTTTAAAATTTGATAATCATGACAAAATCAGGCGGCTTTGTCAATCTTTTCGAACAGGGGTGATGTCATAAGGATGCCGTCTACCAGCCAAGAAACTTTGTTATTCTTCCACGTTTGTTACGCTTATTAAGCCATCAAAATCGATTATTTGTGTCGTATAAATATGGGAAATAATGAAGAGGTGATCACGTCACCAACCAAAATGAATGAGTGATTATGTAATGAACCTTTGGGGTCAGCATACTTTAAGTGTTGTCTATTGAATGTACGTTTTAAAATTTGATTTACGGGATTTTTATAACTTGGACTAACCTGGGTGATAATAACCTGTGGGAAATGATTATTCCTGATTATGATAACGGTGTTTTAATATTTTTCAAAAATAGGTGTATATATATATGATATATAGAATTTATATTGTTTTACTAATGATGGATATTTATCATTTTACTTCAGCATGCTCGTAAAATATCCCGAGTTCCATATAAGGTTTTAGACGCGCCTGAATTACAAGACGATTTTTATTTAAATTTGGTTGATTGGTCTTCTCAAAATGTTCTTGCTGTTGGTTTGGGAACTTGTGTTTATTTATGGAACGCTTATACTAGTCAGGTAATTGAAAAAAATTGTTATGTGATTATTTCGGCTCTTAACAATTAATATTATTATAAAACCCTTTTGCTTTAAAAATAAGCATGGGGTGGTAATGCGATAACAGTTACAGCAAAACAACAACAACAACAGTGTCCTATAATTCAAAAAACGAACATGAAACAGCAAAAATTTTCCATGTATTCGAACATTTTCTCAAACGTTCAATTAGATCCTCTCAGATAGTTCTTAGTCAAGTTTTCCGTGGTCCACCATTCTTTCTTTTACCATTTACAATTGTCCATTCCAAAACCGTTCTTACTGGTCTATTAGGTGGTAAATGTTGAGTTTGACCAAGTAATTTTCTTTGTCTGATTGTAATAATGTTATGTAGTGAACGAGAGTCAGTTCCTTTCATAATCTCATTATGATTCTGAGGATTTGAGTAATGCTTATAAAGTCTTAATTTCCAATGATGGTAATATTCCTAACTGTTCATCTTCCACGTGGTGCATCCTGTACTAGGTGCTCTTAGGCATCTAGACTAATAACAGCAGGGTCCGAGTGCACAGCGGTATAAGTGGGCTTCCGCTACGGCGGATGGGTGCGAACATACACCCAGGATACTTAAAAGGTATCTAAAGGTATATGTATATCATATGTAGCCCTCGGGGCTACGGGAGATAACCCTGACAAAAAATCAGGCGGTCTCGTCAATCTTTGCGAACAGTGGCGACGTCACAAGGATGCCGTCTACCAGCCAAGAAACTTTGTTATTCTTCTATGTTTGTGTTACGCTTATCAAGCCATCGAAATCGATCGTTTGCTATGTCGTATAAATATGGGAAATAATAAAGAGGTGAAGCCACGTGATCACCAACCAAAATGATTGAATGAATAGTGTTAAATGTAAGGAAGTATATTTCTTGAACATTTTAGTGATGATTATATAATTTTATATTCCTGATATTTTACATTCTGCAGGTCATTTAAAATAATTTATATTTAGTGTTTTGAATTGCATTTTTACAAAGATGTTGAATATTTAATAAAATGAATGAATGATTTGTTAAGCACGATCTCCCGATATGGTATTTTGACTAAGTGTAAATTACGTCGAATCTGGTTATTTCTACAAATATTTTATTACAACTATAATAGTTTTAGGTTGTTTATAAACATTTTGAAATAAACAAATTTGAAATTTCTATTCATAATTAATTGATACTTAACAACAACAACAACAAAAGTTAGTGGCAATGCCACATCTTTATTAATTCCAAATTCGCATAGTATCTGGAACAATCCCTTTCCATTGTTCACGATTTTCGGAGGCATGTAGGGATATGTCAGTCCATCGACTTAGCCATTGTTTCAAGATAAAGTGCCGGCCAAGATTGTGTGAAGATCGCCTTGAACAGCATCCATCCAAGTACATTTCTGTCCACCTTTCCTCCTCTTGCAGTCGGTATTTGGACAGGTCAGGGTTACGATATGTGAGATTGCATCAGGATTTCTACGAAAAACCTGTCCAAACCAGCGCAATCTTTGTTGTTGCGATACCAATGAAGGAAGATCATGAAATTGAAGGTCATTTCGAATTTGGCGGTTACTGATCTTTTTTGTCCAGTCCCTTGATACGGATGATGCAAAATGTGTGTTGTGCCAAATGTATCTGAGACATCTTGCTTTAAATTTATCAAGCTGCTTGATTTCTGACCCCATAAGAGTCCATATTTCAGCTGCGTACAGAAATACTGTGCGAACCAATGAAGAGAAAATGTTTATCTTCGTGTTTGGGTTGATGGTTTTACGTCTCCATAGCGGATAACTTAATGCTTTTTATACTTATCAGTTTTATTTTAAAATTGAGAAAAATGTCACTTTATTTTTGCTGTTACATTGGTTAATTTTATTTATTTGCATTTTTTCCAGGTTACACGACTTTGTGATGTATCTGGAGAAACAGACGTCATTTCCTCTGTTGCTTGGTCCAAAAAGGTAATTGTTTTATAATTTGTAAAGTTATTATTTGCCAGGGTTATTTCCCTTAGGGCTACGTAGTATACATATACACATAACATATACACTATCTCTATGGGCATATTTCAAAATGATTTATTTTGGATTTAGGGCAATCATCTAGCAATTGGCACCTACCGCGGTCATGTGCAAATTTGGGACGTGACCAAGTGCTTTTGCCTGTGTTCGCTAAACGGCCACATAGCCCGAGTGGGAGCGTTGGCCTGGAACGCCGACCTACTTGCATCGGGCAGCAGGGATCGCTACATTCTACTTCGCGATACGCGCGCTTCAGCTAACTCGGGAGGCGGACCATCGGGTCCCACTCCCAACCACAATCAAGTGACTCCTGTCGACCAAGAGGACGTGATGATGGCCCCTCCGCCATTTCGCCATTCACCGCCCGACCTCGTGTTTGACGATTTTGATATAGGTCAAGCGCGGTCGTCTACACCGATGGATTTGTGCACGACACCAGTCGTCGAAACGCCCCATTGTGACGTGCAGCGACAGACAAGCGATTCGCGAGGATTAATCAGTAGTTCGTTGCGAGGCATCAATTCGAATACAACGCTGGTCAATTATCATTCGACGGCTTTGCAGTCGCTGGAGAATGGGGGCGATCGGTCGGTGCCTGGTGCTGTAAGAGTGCTCAAGGATCATCGGCAAGAAGTGAGTTTGGATTGGTATTTATTTGATCATTCCAGAGTTTTCTAAATCACTGCAAGTTAATGATTTTTTTCGGTGGGGGGAGAATAGAAGTCCGATTAACCTTGTGATTAAGTTTTCTAGTCAAAAGATTTTGATAATATTATTGAACCATTTTTCTGGTTCAGATTGGATAATTTCATAGTATTACGCCCAACATTCATCTTTATAATGCCATTCTTTAATGGAGTTTATCGCTCATAATAGATTGTACAAGATATAAAAAATATTAACAAAAAGAACTTTTTTCCTCTTCAATAGTAATGTTTTGTTACATTTAAAAAAATTATTTATGGTTATTGGCTTAGATACTTTAGTAGAAGTAGCTTTCAGCACACAAAAAATATGTACAATTATAAAAATACAATACAATTAGCAGTGTGTAACATCAGTCCAAAAAAATTTTTTTTATAAGTAAAGTAAGGTTAAATTACATAGTATTCGATTGTATTCGATTGATACTACTAGAGCTGAAATGCGGGTTTTTGTTTAGCTTCGCTAAAATGTCTATTTGCTGAAAGCATCTAAATAACAATAATAATAGTAATAATTCATGTAACATTAATTTCGATTGATTTGTATTTTCCACTCACGCATAAACGTTTATTTAAAAAATACAAATTAGGTTTGTGGTCTAAAATGGTCACCTGACAGTCAATATTTGGCATCGGGCGGCAATGACAATCGTTTGCTCGTTTGGAGTCAGCACGCTTCTTCATCGGGCGGTCCCGTGCTCACCTACGAGGAGCACGTGGCAGCAGTCAAGGCCATTGCATGGTCGCCCCACCAACATGGTTTGTTGGCCAGTGGGGGAGGTACGGCCGATCGATGCATTCGGTTTTGGAATACGCTAACGGGTCAGGCATTGCGTAGTGTCGATACGGGCAGTCAGGTGCGTTTTGCTTTTCGTTATCTTGACCTTGTGGTGGGGAAGCACAACAAAAACTAGACGTTTACAATGTATTTGTAGTTTTTTTCGGGGTTGCTTTGATTTTAGACGCTTTAAATGAATAAAATCTTTTTTTCCGTTTCAACACTACACAAACAACACCTTTTTTATGTCTTGTTTGAAACAGGATAGAACAGGGGAATCTAATGTAGGTTTGAAATTGCTTTCCATTATTTTAGAAGTTGATGTAATGCATTGGTTTTATTAATTTTTGATGGTGTAATATTTCTAGGCTGTTTAACTTGAAACGGGAGAAGGGCTAGTATCTTCATTTGGAGTCCTTGGCTGTAAAATCTAACAGCGCGTGGATTACCATTAATTCGACCTCTACCCTTTGATGTATCTTATGGGATGTTAATGATCCTGTGGATTTGAGTAATGCTCATACAGTGTCAAATTCCAATGATGGTGATATTGCTGATTTTTCCCTCAACCGGCATCATTCTTAAAGAAGATCGCCTCGTCAATTCCTGTGAACACTGGCGTTATCTCACAAGGAAGCGGTCTTTTAGCCAAGAACCTTCACTAATTCTCCCAAGTTCAATTCGCACCCAACAAACTCATCGCATAAGAATGCGAGATGTTATTGGCGACCCTGCCAAGAGGATAAGCTGGCCAGTATAACTCTCACGAACTCCAAACAAGTTTCATGATTACCCTATTTTTCAATGATGTTGATAATGAAGCAGAGTATTTTTGACAACACTGGTAAATTTTTGAAAAACACCTCTTGCCTCAATCCAGGTTTGCAACATTGCCTGGTCAATGCATAGCAACGAATTGGTCAGTACTCATGGCTATTCGCAACACCAAATTCTCGTTTGGCGCTACCCCAGCCTCACCCAACTGGTCAAACTTACGGGTCATTCGTATCGAGTACTCTATTTGGCCATCAGTCCGGACGGCGAAAATATTGTTACCGGTGCCGGTGATGAGACGTTGCGTTTTTGGAGTATTTTCACCAAGGCCAAAGCACCAAAGGTATGTGAGCTTGGTTCTTTTATAGTGTGCTGTATAAAGTAAACAACAACATGAAGATGGCAAGATTCGTTTATTTCGGTTGGTAACGTGATCATTTCTTCATTATTATTTTCCATATTTATACTGCATATCAAAACAATCGAATCCCAATAGCTTGATAAGCGTGACAAACGTAGGACAATAACGAAGTTTCTTGGTTAATAGACTGTTTGCAATGATTGACGAGGCTGTCGGATTTTTTGTCAGGGTTATCTTCCTTACCTCAACGGCTACTTTATGGTATATGTGCACCTTAAGACATCTTTTTAGTACTGTGGATGTATGCTTGCACCCACTGACAAAAGCAAAGGTGTACACTTGGTCCTGTTATTATTACTGTAGAAGTTTATGGTCACGTGGTCCAGGATGCACCACGCGGAGGAGGAACAGTCGGGAGCATTACCATAATTTAAATTGAGACTTGATAAGCGTTGCTCAAATCCACATGATTATTAATATCCTATTCGTTAATGGTATGTATCGCTGATGATGAATCAACATCTCTACAATTAAGTCTATACAGGTGAAGTTTGAAGCGAATGTTTGAGGTCACTATACTGGGTCCTAAATGTTTTTAATCAATGTATTTCAGCTTCCTCCTTCCTCACTCAATTTGTTCAACGGAATTCGCTAATCAACGTGGCATTTATTGACAAGATGCCAATTATTACGCCTCATCATGTGAGCACATACACATACACATTGACACATGCACGTCTTTCAATCAATTTTTAGACCGTTGTCCCACCCTCTCCGATTGACACACGTTGAGTAAGAATGCTTGTACTTGGTTTTGCAAGTAGCACAATGTGTTGTACTCTTTTTTTGGTCAATTGATGTACATATGTTAGCTCATTTATTATGCTCCATGTGCACAAATATGCTCATTGTATCATATGTTGTCTTTTTGAGGAAAAAACTCCACTTTTTGTTTTCTTTCAGTTTTGTATTGCCATATATTTATGTGTAAGTACGATAGAATTTTTAATTTTTAATAAAAAGACCCTTTTGTTTTGTCGCTCATACATACACAAATTTGTTTCATATGAGAACTTTTTTGTTCAAAAGATAATATATACTATTATTATTATTATTATTATTATTATGAATGTATTATGAACCATTAAAACATTTTAGTCAAGTGTCATGTATATCCAAATCTTATATTGGAACTTTTAAATGTAAAATTTTCTTAAATACTGTGATATAATAGTTATCGACTTTATTGTCATCAGCATTAATATAAAAAGGCTTTTGCCATCATGATTTTTGTTTTTTTTTCTCTATTCAGCGGTTGTTGTTGTTGTGTATGTGGTTTCACTGTTTGAGGGGGAAGACCGACCACTACTAAGCTCGTTTACAGGTGGTAATAAAGGGGTTGGCTGTGAATAGGGGCTGTGCCTAATAAGCAGTCGTCGATCAAACAAATACTTAATGTGTTGACAAGAAGACGACAACGGTTGTTGGTGTTACTTTCGGTATTATTACCAAGCAGCACTGCTTGCTCCACTCGGAAAGAGGTCTGTAAAAGTCGGTTTGAATATTGCTCGTTTTTCCAACTGGATGGCTGACCGCGGCGGAGTGAATACGTTTCTTGGCTGACGGTACCATTATCCACAAAGGTTGGCAAGGCCGCTTTATGTGTCTTTGGGTATATGCTTATTCACTCTGTCCAGGATACGTTAAGAAACGGAAATTTTATAAGTATTTCTGGGGTGCTAATGATCCTGAGGATTTGAGTAATGCTTATAAAGTCTCAATTTCCAATGATGGTGATATTCCTGACTGTTCGTCCTGCACGTGTTGCATCCTGGACTAGGTGCCCCTAGGCATCTAGACTAATAACAGCAGGGTCCGAGTGCACAGCGGTATAACTGGGTTTCCGCTACGGCGGGTGGGTGCGAACATACACCCAGGATACTTAAAAGGTATCTAAATGTATACGTATATCATATGTAGCCCTTGGGGCTAAGGGAGATAACCCTGACAAAAAATCAGACGGCCTCGTCAATCTTTGCGAACAGTGGCGACGTCACAAGGATGCCGTTTACCAGCCAAGAAACTTTGTTATTCTTTTACATTTGTGTTATGCTTATCAAGTCATCGAACTCGATGATTGTTTGCTATGTTGTATAAATATGGGAAATAATGAAGAGGTGACGCCACGTCACCAACCAAAATGAATGAATGATGATAAGTATTTCTCAAGTCTTCAGAGTTTGACATTTTATTATTATATATATATATATATATATATATATATAAATTTAAGAACATAATATAAGTTGGTAGCAGAGCCATCTCTTCATAGATTCCATGTTTGAAAAACCTCTCGTATTCTCATACAAAAATGCAGTCAAACGCGAATGGACATTTGGAGATAAATGAAGTTTCTTGACTAGAAGACCGCTACCTTGAGACAACGCCAGTGTTCACAGGAATTGACAAGGCGATTTTCTTTAGGGTTGACGGATCCACAAGCCTAAGCAGCTATATAGGGCAATTAGTTACCTTGAGATATCTTTCAATCATTTTGAGTTTATGCTAGCACCCATTTACTGAGCAGAAATCCAGTGAAAGCCCATTTATACCGCTGTATACTAGGTCCCCATTGTTATTACTCTAGATTCCTGGTTCAGGATGCACCAAGTGGAGGAAGAACAGTTAGGAATATCACCATCATCGGAAATTGAGGCGTTTTAAGCATTACTCAAATCCTCAGGGTCATTAACATCCCAGAAATTTAAGGTTATGTGAATATATTTTGTTGTAATATACAACTACATATCAATCAAACACAGTTTAGCACTTTCCAGCCAAATATTTCGGTAATATTAAAGTGTTGTGTAGAACCAGCAACACTGACATCATTTTGATGCAGAAACAAATGCCATTGTAAAATGAGGCAAGTGCAAAAATTTCACATTAAATAGTGCTTACAGCATCCAATTACAACTCAATCAAAAATGAACCAATCAGAGAACAAGTACAGCCAACCAATTAAACATTTTACTCACGAGCAACATTTGCCGATTGTGTTCCCTGTGGGCCCGTTTTAAGCATCCATACTTTTCGAGCTGTTACTGTTTGGACACCAGCGTTCTTACCACTAAGTCATTGATTCTCTCTCTCTTATAAACACTCGCTCTAAAAGCATGGGGCAACAAGATTGATCAGTAAGATGTCGGCTTAGAAGATCGTGAATATTGAAGATTAAAGTTCAATTCGGATTTTGCCGAATCCCTCATCGTAACCATGCTTTTACTGAAATGATATCTTGTTGTTTCTCTAGTGGTATTTATTTACAGATGCCAGATTGCTAATCTTATACTCAAATCCTCCTCTTTTCTCAACCGGACTTGGGAACAGTTACGGTGAAACTGCTTAAAAGGGACGAATAAAATTACAATTTCCCGATTTCTAATGTATAGAAACTTGTAAACAAGCAGGCCATTTTATAACAATAACATCTAATTGAAAATATATATTACTTATTTATTTATAAGTAGTATAAAATATAATGCAGTTTTGAAAAATTAACGTTAAATTGTATTATGTACATGTAGAAGCAAAAGAAACTAGATAAATATAATACACAAATTAACAAGTTCTATTTGAAAAACAAAATTAAACCTGAGACATATTATGTGTATTACTTTGACATTTGCCGTTTTTATTAGGATGGATGTATCTAATCTTTTCAATATCCCATATCATTCACCTCAACGCGAATTTTGATTTTGCTAAAATTGAATTTGACAGACAAATCTTCACATCGAACCAGATGGCCCAAACTTCCCCGACGTATAGCCCAATAGGGTCGCCGGAATCGTTTGCGACTTAAGCGCGCATAGCGTTCAATCCAAAAGTGTATGTGAATGGAATCGGGAATGAGATGCGTATTTTCTCGACACAACAATGACACGAAATGAAAGTCTGATCGATACAGACCAGGTGAATAATTTACATGCAGTGCGCGTATTTCACACTGACTATCGCGAAATGCTGTGTAGGCCAGGAGTCGAATGTAGTCGGCGAAAAAGCAGTGCTTCGTTTCGTTGACGCCAATGATGAACGTGGTAGGATTACTTGTAACGCCCATATATTCGCTACCTTTGCCAAATATCCAAAATGAATGCATAAAGTTGGCATAAAAGTACAACAGCTGCAATATTAATCCAGCCAGGTAGATAAATCCCAAACTAATTATAGACATATTGACAATAAATGTAGTTTGTAACATACATACATAGACTATGCCAGATTGGGAATCGTTCAAGTGGCACGTGAATAGAGCAGCAAAAGGTGTGCCTTTGAATACGCCAATAAGAATGAATATGAAGACCATTGCACCTAGTTGGAAAACAGCTAGAACAGCATGTTTGGCAAGATAGCGCGACCAGTAGAAGTCTGTATTTTGCCAGGCAGACAAGTAGGTATTGAGTGACCAGTCGGTGTGACACGCTTGGAAACAAGGCAAATCGAGCAGACCAGGCGCCGACAAATCAGCATCGGCGTAACTTATTGGTGCAACGGCTGGCGAAGGCTGTTCGGGTCCTTCGACCAAGCCGCATCGCGTCGTGCCCAACGTGTGCATTTGTGGACGTTGGGCATGGATCACAGTAGGCGCGGGTGTTTGAGAAAAGCCCGATGTGCCGCCAATTGTTGCTCCAGTAGTCCGACAGCTGTTGGCTTCTTGTTGGGCCAATTCATTGTAGGCGTAAAATAGGGTAGGTTGATGGTGAAATTGGGGTATTGTTGATTCAGGAGAAAAAAAGGCATTTGTAGGCGCTCCAACTTCGGTCGATGCTGTAGCGACAGTTTGTAGGTAGGCAAGTTCTTGTGTAATAGCTCGACGAAAACTGTGCAGCTCCGACCGTACTAGACACAAGTCTCGCCTTGCTGTATTGTCGGTTGCACGATGGTAGAGAAAATGGGGAATCCACATAATGATTGCCACAATTAGCAATACGAACGGATAGCATTCATGTTGCAATCGAATAGTACTCAATTCGGACGAAACTTGATGGCCTACAAAACGCAGCGGTTTGATCGATGTAGGGACCGTTTTGATGTCGCCTCGTAGCACATCCGAAGTTAGTTGCAGACCGCAAGCCCTGTCGATGAACGAATTCGAAACAATTTGGTCGCCTGCGTTTGACTCCTTTTGGGGAAGACACCGAGTAACTCCAATGACGGTGTGGAGGGCTAGGAGAAGAACAGCTTGGCCCAGAGGAATCCAGATATTGAGCACAATAAGAATGCGATCTATCCAGAATGTTGTCTTGAATTGTCCATAAGTAGTGGCAACGATTCCCGCACTTGTACAAATATCTGGGTTGAAAAAATTGGCAAAATTTTTCAAAAAATGCTGATGTTGGGGTGCATGAAATGAAGTCATCGTTTAACCGGTGTTGAATAGTATTTTTTCAAAAATGATACAATATAATATGTACAATTGGAATTGTTACAATCATTGTGGCAATTGGAATGGAATAGGATGAAGTATAAAAAGCGAACATTTATGTTTAAAAATCCAATGTAATATCCAAACGATTACAATACATGATACACTTTTATTATCTAATTGACCTGTGTATCTATATCTATATATATAGCTGTATACGAACGTTTTTGATTGGTTCATTGTAATTACTCATTCATTGCACTGATTGGTTAAATTATTTGTACCAATCAGACATGTGCAATGCTTTCATCATCCATAGCCATTCTTTTTCTTTCCTTCCATGGGTCAAATAATACGTTACAGCTGGAAACCCCTAAAAATTGTGACTAAAACGTTTTTTTATGTAGATTTGCAATCTAAACAAGAAATTAAAGTTTTTTCTTTTGGGAATTGATGGAAAAGTGATTGTTTATAAAATTTCAATTTGTTTATTTCGTGAAATAGAACAAATTAAAATTATGTTAATTTATCCAAACGTATTTTTTAGCTTACTGATAAACAAAGGTAAATGTTGGATGAACACATGTGTCTATAATATTCAGAAATGTGTAGAAATATTATATCGATGATTCTATAAGCAATATGCGCTTTCATTAAACAATGTCATCCAATCATTGTGGGGTTAAAAACACAGTCAACTCTACAGTATTTCTATATTTGTACAGTAGATTCAACGAGGTCGACTCATCTGCCGGGGTGATCGATTTGAACCACGGTGGGCATGGGTTCGAATCCTTACCACCGGCACTAAAATGCGGGCCCACGTTCGGCTTCGTTAAAATGTCCACTACTGAAAGATGCGTTTTTCTACAAAACATTCAAAGTAATAAACATTTAAAAATCCACTTGGAGTGAGCCATCCAGAGCACTGTACAGCGATGTCATCTATATTCAGTATCATTAGCAGTTCATAAATATTAGTTTCAGATCGAATTTATTTATCGTGAATCTGATCAATGACAATTGCTCAATGTTCTCAAGTGCTGTACATTGCCACCACTTTAACTTTTACTATAGTTCCTGACATACTCTGCTGGTTCAATAGCCTACATGGTACTGTATGAGCATTTGATGATGAGGAAGTAAGTAGCAATAAATTAATTATTTCTGACCATTTGATCAACTGCGATAAGCAATACAACTCAATAAAAGATCAAACAATATTTCTACTTACTCAATCACATTGTTGGAACCTCCATTTAACTTGCTGTAATGTTTTACTTGCATACAGCACTATATGTTATTCTCAAATAATATTTAGCGCTACTCGAATGAATGAATGAACAATTTCGGAGTACACGTCCACACTGACTGAAACACCTTTGTCAATCAATGCTGCTCTTGCACAAAACTTGTCAACCAATTAGAAATGACGTGGCCCAACCTATAACCAGCTAGCTGACTTCCTTCATTCCTAATAAATGTTGGAGTACACCGCTAATAGTGGGCTTACTAACCATTTTGCTAGGGTTAAGTGGTGTGTTCAACGTTAAGCAACGTGGAAAAATCACATTGTACCAATTTCATCAAGGGTAATGTAGGGTTAACAATTGTAACTGTGATCTATTTACACCTAAACTCACATTATTTGACACAGATTTAACATCGTGTAGAAGGAAAAATCTTTGATAAATAGATTAACGATAATGGAGCATAAGAAGGCAGCAGTATTTACTAAATCAATAAACTCGACGAGAGCGGGTTTGAGTCCCACCTCTGGTCCACCAAATGCTGACCTTCTATCTAGAGTCTTGTCAAATGTCCGTGAGACTGTAAAATGTTTCTTATTACCACCTAAATAGAATAAAAACCGAAATAATTGCACTGGCAATAATGATCGACCGCCTTCAAATCCAATTTAATCCATCAAACAGACTGAATGAGACAATATCGATCGGTAGTGTTTAGGACTAATGCAATCGGTGGGTTTGGACCTGATTGCCTGGCAATCAATGGATAGAGTCACAACTATTGGACAACCGAAACATGTTTATCTTTTATTACATGTGTGTGTGTAATCATCATTCATTTCCTATCAATTAAAATACCTGGATTTGCAAGCATGGTCAATCAATAAATTGACTCGTACAAACATCAAACAAAATTCACGTAATCAAGACGACATAATGATTGAGTGATGCTTTAACTAAACACCTCATATGACAACATTGCATAATGTCATACTCCAAAACGTGATTACAACATCACTCTAGTGTACCTTGTTCTTCCCCATTCTACAGTTCAATCTCGTGATAAAGACGTTATGAATGATTGAGCAAGTGGTGTGAGATAAATGGATGAGTTTTGTTTGGTTTTTTTAATTTAATTCAATTTAAACTAGACACAATGTACATAAGGATAGGACGATTGACTTGTGACTATGTAGACGTGGGTTCGAGTTCCACCTGCTTATCTGGGATTTTATTCAAATATCCAGTTGCTGACAAATATGTCCACTTAGAAGGAATCAGAAATGAACCGATCTAGTCAGTCCTCATCCCGATGAAGGAGGAGGGTTTGTGGCATGAACAGCATCCGACAGCAAATGGCTATAATGCTTCAAATTGGTTTTCACAGAACTGAATGGAGAGCAATAAGTTATACAGTTTATCCCAAGTAATAGAGAGAAACTCTGTAAAACAAAAGAGTTACTCGTACAAAACAAGCCTAATTGTTACTACCCAAAATGATATTTGCTTCTTGTTTTGCGTCAATATGTCCAATTTAAAGTCTTGTACGACATATGTAAAGGCGCTGAATTAGTGTCTGTGTAGACATGTGGCTGTATCTTACCGCTGGCATTACATGCCACTTTTTATCTTTGAATTTTATAAAATTCTTCTTGATGGATATTTTTTCTAAAACAATGTGTCACTTATTTGCAATCTGCCGTTATAAATGATTCAGCGACTAATATTCGATAGATGGGATTTTGTGTGTCGTAATGACAAACCGATGTGTGTCAATCTGAATACGGCGCAGTAATCTTTGGAGGCAAATTTGTCATGTTTGCATTGTATAATGATTAATTTTATTTACTAATATTATGATTATTATTGATTTTATCATTATTATTATTACCATTATTATTATTACCATTATTATTATTATTATTATTATTATTATTATTATTATTATTATTATTATTATTACTATTATTATTATTATTATCATTTATAATAATGATAATAATATTAATTATTAATAATAACAATAATAA
>JAKXYG010000107.1:172500-225000 GCA_025895645.1 Cardicola forsteri
CTATCTACAATGCGGTAAACCTGGGGTTAAAAAAAACTTTAAAATTGCTGTACTTTGAATGAGTAGAGTTGCATTTTGGTGTCTTGTTCAGTTTTTTCCTCTTTTATGAGAGATCGCCGTTTATGGTCAATTTTATTCATTTGGTTCTGTATCTAACCAATTAGGAGCATTTTGACAATTAAATGATTTTTGCCACAGCCGCAAATCCTCCTCTTTATCCAGACTTGGCACTGCCTAGATCGGTTTATTGCTGATCATCTCTGAGTCAAATTAAGTTGTGAATTGGTCAATACTCTGGATAAATACGACATATATGAATATTTGTATTGATTAGTGTTGACTCTCATGTTCAGCTAAATTCTCCGAGTTCTTTCAGAAGTTTTGAATTTGTTAAACGGAATATTTAAATACTACTCATTTTGACACCGAAGATATATTGTTACAATTACAGTTAGTTTAAATACTTCAGTAGAAGTATATTCAGCGTCATAGGATATAAAATATGGAATAAAAGAAGAACAAAAAAACGAGAAAAAAACTTTATACAAGACGACTAGTAAAAAGATAAATAATTTGTGAGGTGAAAACATCAAAACACCTTAATTAATATTTGAAAGACACAGGAACAGTTCGTTTTTTATGAGTTCTTGGTTGGTTAAATATCTTGCCATATATATATATATATATATATATATATATATAATTACTGATTAAATATCTTTAGAAATTACATAATTTAAAAAAGAACTGTTTAATTGTACTATATACAATACTACATAATAAATAAAATTCGATTTCAATTCTATCAATATGTATTGTTGATATAAAAATATCCTTTTACATAAAACATCAACTAGTTCGAAATAAATAAATAAAATTATTTATGTAAAATATAACATCAAATGTGAAAAAATTGCAGAGCTCATGGATTTTTTTCAGTTACCAAAAATAATTGACTGCATTATAAAGTACAAAATGTTTGATCGGCTTTCTTTTTAATCGCTTGATCCACACCGTCGATGAGGCTGTTGGATATTTTCACACAGATTGATGAAAGACCAATGATAACAAAAATTATGCAACTTCCGTTTATTATTCACATTTTTAAAATATGATTTTTTCACTAACTCGACGTTTTTAAATAAATATTTTTTAGTTAATATAAAGCAACTGTTAAGTACTTTACATTATTTTTAATTGTTAATATTTATTTTTACGAATAAAAATAATTGGAGATAACAAATATCTTTTTAATTTAAAAAAAATTTAAACTATTATTTAAAAGGTTGTATTTTAAAAATGGTACATCTACAGCAAATGTTTGCTTTTAATTATTGCTTAATCAGCATTTTTAGATATAAACAAAAAATGAATCTTTACAAATTATTTATAAAAAGTCTATTTTCAGTTTTTAATTAAAAAATATTGCAAATATTATGTTATGATTTTAATCAAATATTCTAAAATGTATCCAGTTGATGCCGTTCATAAAATATAAATTTTATAATATATAATTTATATTTTATTGCAACCTCCCCCACCCCCAATGCAATTTAACCTTCACTGGTTCAAAAATGATCAATTTAGTTATTATGAAACATCAAATTATTCAAAATTATAATATTTATAAATTGTCAAATGCAAATGAACATTTCAATTGAAATTTGACACTAGTAAAAACTCTACAACCTTAACACAAAATAAATTAATTTAGATATTTTATTTTATTGAAATTTAAAAGTTTGACATTGATTAAATTATCAATAATAGTAATAGTAATAGTAATATTATTATTATTATTATTATTATTATTATTATTATTATTATTATTATTATTATTATTATTATCATTAATATTAACATTATTATCATTGTTATTGTTATTATTATTATTATTATTATTATTATTATTATTATTATTATTATTATTATTATTATTATTATTATTATTATTATTATTATTATTATTATTAACATTATTATTATTATTATTATTATTATTATTATTATTATTATTATTATTATTATTAATATTGAAATAATAATAAATGTTTGTAACCCAAAACAGTTTTTTTACAAAATATTTAAACTGTAACGCAAATGAACAACAATAAATAAGTATTTAAATTAATAAAAATACGTATTCATCAGTTGGAAAAGTTATTTTAAAATTAAATTAAATACAAATATTGTTCATTTTTAATGTATTTACTTTGTCACATACTTTCAATGATAAGCTAATATAAAGTTTGTAACGGATTTTATCGCTTTATCAAAATTGAAAGTAACAACTAATATTGTTTACTTCTACTTGCATTTAGACCAACTACAAACATTTAAAAATATTTTTTTTTAAATTGCATCTGTGAGTTAAACACCAACATGCTTTTTAAACTTACTTTTTATCTTTCCAACTTTAAACATTTCAAAAATGTCACTTATCGTAATGTAGTTTCTATCAAAGTGTTGTTATTTAAAAATTTTCTAATAACAACAAATAATGAGATCATGAAAAGAACTGACTCTCGTTCATTCTATGACATCATTACAATTAGACGAAGAAAATTACTTGGTCAAATTCTACGTTTAGCGCCCGAAAGACCAGCAAGAACGGTTTTGGAATAGACAATTGTAAATGGTAAAAGAAAGGTTGACAGACCAAAGAAAACTTGGCTAAGAACTATTCGGGAAGATCTAATTGAAATGAATGTTTTATGGGCACAAGCAAAACGTTTGGCAGAATGTTCAAATACATGGAAACATTTTGTTGTCTCATGTTCTCTTTAAATTACGAGACTTTGATGTTAATTTTTGCTGTAATTGTTATCTTATTGCCCCATGCTTATTTTTTAAAGCAAAAGGGTTTTGTAAATAAATAAATAAATAAAATAATAACAACAACGCCGCCGCCAATTTGTATACAGCGTTACTTTGGCAACAAACAAAGTGCTTTACGTACACGACTGAACAAGGCTGTTGTACAATTATTGTGTCAAGGTTGCACAGATAGTTAAAACGTTTAAACTTAAAACTAGGTGACTTTAAGTTCCACTACCGAATGTCGATCCATGTCTACGACTAAACCAAACGTGCGCTTGCTAAAGAGAAGGAAATAAAATATATATATTTATATAGAGCCTATAATACTTGATTACCAAAAAAAGAATGGAAACAAGTGACTTGATTTTAATGAAGTTTAAATGCACAAATTAATGAAAATATTTTACAGCAAAGGTGAGTTAATATAATAATAAAATAATAATAATAATTATTATTATTATTATTATTATTATTGTTGTCATTATTATTATTAATAATAATAATATTATTATTCTTCTTCTTATTATTATTATTATTAATAATAATAATATTATTATTATTATTATTATTATTATTATTATTATTATTATTATTATTATTATTATTATTATTATTATTATTATTATTATTATTATTATTATTATTATTATTATTATTATTATTATTATTATTATTATTATTATTAATATTAACATTATTATTATTGTTGTCATTATTATTATTATTAATAATAATATTATTGTTCTTATTATTATTGTTATTATTATCATTAATATTAATATTATTATTGTTATTATTATTATTGTCATTATTATTACTATTATTATTATTATTATTGTCATTATTATTGTTATTAATAATAATTATTGTTCTTATTATTATTATTATTATTATTATTATTATTATTATTATTATTATTATTATTATTATTATTATTATTATTATTATCATTATTATTATTATTGGCTTAGTTACTTCAGTAGAAGTATCTTTCAGCACACAAAAAATAGGTGCAATTATAAAATACATAATTAGCAGTATGCGATATCGGTCGAACAAAAAGCCAAAACATTTAATGTCCAATTCTCACTTAAAAATTAATGGATATTCAAGTGCGTGCCATGACAACGTACTACAGTTAATAGTATACTAATATCTTTTCAGTTACAATACATACATTTTAAATTTTATTCGTTTATGTACAAATATTATTAAGTGTCAGTACCATGACCCTTTCAAGATGCATACGGTCAGGTCAAATTAAAAAGTACAAATGAACTACGATACTTGCTTAACACGTGCGTTCGAAATAATTCGGAATTTATATATAAATCACTCTATAAAATAAAATGTTTTTTAAAAATATATAATGGCCAATTGTTCAGTTCTATTTAAAAATGATATAATGAGTTAATAAGTATGCATAATTGTGTTCAATGACAAGGCTGTAAATACATGGTTTTGTTTATCCATTTATAAAGAAACGCTTATTTTATCTTTGTTATCTGGTTATAGATATGTCGTTATAAATGAAACACTAATGACTCAGACATTTTAATTTTAATTTTTATCACACATTTCAAAATAGTTTTAATGTTGTTTTATCGTGTTTTGTCTGTCTAAAAGTGTTCTTCTATTTCATTTAGAATGTAATGGCCCCCATACTGAGTGAGCAGTGTAAACATTGGAACAGACCGACTATTGAGATTTTCAAGATGACAAAAACAAATAATAATTTTGCAATTATTATTTCTCATAAAATGAAATTGAATAAATGTGGCATTTGTCTACTTTTAAATTGTGCACAAAGTGTAACATGAAATGTAGTCATTCATTTATCATGTGAAATTGTTTAAAATGAACGATATTAATTTAGATTAACTTTGGGCGTTCACTGATTGAAATGCTCTAATGTAATCTACAATTATAACAAGTAAATTGTGCTTAGGAAAATAAATGAGTAACCAACAGCTAAAATAAGAAAATTAGTAATAATAATAATAATAATACTGGTATCATTATTACTGTTATTATTAATCATTGTCATTATTATAATAATGATTACTATTACTATTCTTATTTATTATTATTATTGTCATTATTGTCATTATTATTATTATTAGTATTATTATTATTTCCAACATTATTATTACTATTATTATTATTGCTATTATTATTAGTAATAATAATAATAACAATAATATTAACATTAGTATTACTGTTATTATTATTATTATTATTACCATTATTATTATTATTATCATTATTATTATTATTATTACTATTACTATTATTATTATTATTATTTTAGTTGTCAATAATGATGATGATAATAATATAAGCAAGTAACAAGTTAACTTTTGGAGATTAAATTATTAAACTCTACCGTAACCGGTCCCAAGTCCGGTTGAGAAAGGCGGACGTTTTGAACACAAGGTTAGCAAGATGGTCTTTGCAATAAATAATCAATATTGCTAAAGAAACAACAAGCAGTTAGCGTTTCATTAAACTACTGCAAAGAAGTAAAATCACCGTGATTCCTAAAAGAATGCCAATCTTCTACATGCACAATTTTCAAGGTCAAACCTGTGAAACAATCTTGCATTGTCCCATATTCTTCAAATCAAAAGTATTTTGAAGTAAAATAAAATAAAATAAAAAGCACATGGATGATCATTGTCAGTATAGTCGCAGATATTAATGCAAAACGTGTTTTAACATGCAATTGTAGCGCTGATGGAATCGAAATGACACATACCTATTGAAACAAACAAAATTGTATGTTATACTTTGAAAGTAGAAATGTGATACTCTTTTGTTCCAATTCGGGTAACAATGTAAACAAACAAACAAGCAAAAGAAAACAAACAAACATTCATCAACTTTGGAAACATTTTTAGAAGTTATTTAGTGACTATATATTGTTGAATGAATGTTCATATTGTTAACATTTGAACAAATTTGCTACATATTGATAATTTATTGTCATTTTTAAAACAAGCAGTGTGCTATAAATAAAATTAAGATAATCAATACATTTCAAAAAAGCAAATATTACTTGGGATAGTAAAAATAGGAAAAGGTGGTATTTAATTATTAACTTAAATATTGTTTACGAGAAACTTCTTTCACATAATAATTATTATTATCATAATAATCATAGTAATCACAATCATAATCATAATCAAAACAGTAAGAACATTATTACTATTATTAATAATAATAGTAATATTATTATTAATAATAATAATGATAAAATTAATAATAATAATAATAACTAAAATAATAATAATAATAATAATAATAATAATAATAATAGTTATAGCTACAATTTTATTGGTGGTAGTAATAATAACAACAATATATTAATAATAATAATAATGGTATTAGTAAATAAAATTAGTGAGTATACAATGCAAACATGACAAATAATAATAATGATAATAACAATAATAATAATAATAATAATAATAATAATAATAATAATAATAATAATAATAATATAGTGAGTATACAATGCAAACATGACAAATAATAATAATGATAATAACAATAATAATAATAATAATAATAATAATAATAATAATAATAATAATAATAATAATAATAATAATAATAATAATAATAATAATAATAATAATAATAATAATAATAATAATAATAATAATAATAATAATAATAATAATAATAATGGTAATAATAATAATGGTAATAATAATGATAAAATCAATAATAATCATAATATTAGTAAATAAAATTAGTCATTATACAATGCAAACATGACAAATTTGCCTCAAAGATTACTGCGCCGTATTCAGATTGACACACATCCGGTTTGTCATTACGACAATACACAAAATCCCATCTATCAGATATTAGTCGCTGAATCATTTATAACGGCAGATTGCAAATAAGTGACACATTGTTTTAGAAAAAATATCCATCAAGAAGAATTTTGCCAAATTCCTACATACAAAAAGTGGCATGTAATACCAGCGATAAGATACAGCCACATGTCTACACAGACACGAATTCAGCGCCTTTACATATGTCGTACAAGACTTTTAAATTTGGACATATTGACGCAAAACAAGAAGCAAATATCATTTTGGGTAGTAACAATTAGGTTTGTTTTGTACGAGTAACTCTTTTTGTTTTACAGAGTTTCTCTCATTACTTGGGATCGCTGTATAACTTCATTATGCTTTTCCTCCATTCAGTTCTGTATCAAACCAATTTGAAGCATTATAGCCATTTGCTGTCGGATGCTGTTCATGCCACAAACCCTCCTCCTTTATCCAGGATGGGGACTGACTAGATCGGTTCATTTCTGATTCCTTCTAAGTGGACATATTTGTCAGCAACTGGATATATTGAATGAAATCCCAGATAAAAACAGGTGGAACTCGAACCCACGCTCTACATAGTCACAAGTCAATCGTCTTATCAACATGTACACATTGTACATACAAGTTTAAATTGAATTAAATTAAGACCAAACAAAACTCATCCATTTATCTCACACCACTTGCTCAATCATTCATAACGTCTTTATTACGAGAGATTAACCTGTAGAATGGGGAAGAACAAGGTACACTAGAGTGATGTTGTAATCACGTTTGGAGTATGACATTATGCAATGTTGTCATATGAGGTGTTTAGTTAAAGCATCACTCCAATCATTATGTCGTCTTGATTACGTAAATTTTGTTTGATGTTTGTACGAGTCAATTTATTGATTTGGCCATGCTTGCAAATCCAGGTATTTTAATTGATGTGGAAATGAATGATGATGATTACACACACACACACATGTAATAAAAGATAAACACATATTTCGGCTGTCCAATAGTTGTGACTCTATCCATTGATTGCCAGGCAATCGAGTCCAAACCCACCGATTGCATTAGTCCTAAACACTACCGATCGATATTGTCTCATTCAGTCTGTTTGATGGATTAAATTGGATTTGAAGGCGGTTGATCATTATTGCCATTGCAATTATTTCGGTTTTTATTGTATTTAGGTGGTAATTGGAAACATTTTACAGTCTGACGGACATTTGACAAGACTCTAGATGAAGGTCAGCATTTGGTGGACCAGAGGTGTGGACTCAAACCCGCTCTCGTCGAGTTTATTGATTTGGTAAATACTGCTGCCTCCATATGCTCCATTATCGTTAATCTATTTATCAAGATTTTTCCTTCTACCCGATGTTAAATCTGTGTCAAATAATGTGGAGAGTTTAAGTGTAAATAGATCACAGTTACAATTGTTAACCCTACATTACCCTTGATGAAATTGGTACAATGTGATTTTTTCCACACGTTGCTTAACGTTGAACACACCACTTAACGTGCAAAATGGTTAGTAAGCCCACTATTAGCGGTGTACTCCAACATTTATTAGGAATGAAAGGAAGTCAGCTAGCTGGTTATAGAGTTGGGCCACGTCATTTCTAATTGGTTGACAAGTTTTGTGCAGAGCAGCATTGATTGACAAAGGTGTTTCAGTCAGTATGGACGTGTACTCAAAATTGTTCATTCATTCATTCAGTAGCGCTAAATATTATTTGAGAATAACATATAGTGCTGTATGCAAGTAAAACATTGGCAAGTTAAATGGAGGTTCCAACAATGTTGATTGAGAGTAAGTAGAAATATTGTTCGATCTTTTATTGAGTTGTATTGCTTATCGCAGTTGATCAAATGGTCAGAAATAATTAATTTATTGCTACTTACTTCCTCATCATCAAATGCTCATACAGTACCATGTAGGCTATTGAACCAGCAGAGTATGTCAGGAACTATATAGTAAAAGTTAAAGTGGTGGCAATGTACAGCATTTGAGAACATTGAGCAATTGTCATTGATCAGATTCACAATAAATAGTAAATCGGATCTGAAACTAATATTTATGAACTGCTAATGATACCACTGAATATAGATGACATCGCTGAAAAGTGCTCCTGGATGGTTCACACCAAGTGGATTTTTTTTAAATGTTTATTACTTTGAATGTTTTGCAAAAAACGCATCTTTCAGTAGTGGACATTTTAACGAAGCCGAACGTGGGCCCGCATTTTAGTGCCGGTGGTAGGATTCGAACCCATGCCCACCGTGGTTCAAATCGATCACCCCGGCAGATGAGTCGACCTCGTTGAATCTACTGGTACAAATATAGAAATACTGTAGAGTTGACTGTGTTTTTAAATCCACAATGATTGGATGAGACTGTCTAATTAAAACAAAAATAAGCGCATATTGCATAAAGAATCATCGATATAATATTTCTACACATGTGTTCATTCAACATTTGCTTTTGTTTATCAGTAACCTAAAAATGTTTTTGGATAAATTAACATTAACTCACTAGCTGATGCTTCGATCTGAAACTAAATAGGATTCAAGTTTGCTTGGGAAACTTCGGAGGTATACACTGCTGATCATTCCAAACAAGGATGTGAAACAGCTATACAGTGCTCCTGGTTTACTTAAAAACCAAGTAAATTTATTATTCAAGTTAATTTGACAGTTGTATTAGTTCACTGTCAAAAATTCTATAAATTATTGTTAAAAAGAAAACACTTAAAAATCGGTGTAACAAAATTTAGGTAAAATATTTTTACACTCAAAATAATGCTGTGGTTCTAGTTTGCATATTTTACATATTTTAAAATTACATTTATGCGTGACTATTTTGCCCAATACTCCATTTCACAACAAGACATTTTCCCACAATTCTATAAAAACCAAAACGTTTTGTTTCAAAATCATACAATTCCCCTTTGACTAATCAATAATGGCCCATATTTTTCCATCTTTCCGAATAGTGGTTACTTTACAAATCCAAGATAAGCCTATTTTTTTAAACGAACAGCTGTTTATTAATTGTTATTTTATTTGCACATTTTTATCATTTCCATGTTGGCGACATCATTTCTCAAGCCATTATCTTGAACATCAAAATGATAGTCGGTTTGGTAGGTTTATGCATTTTGCAAATAATTTTGTCCATTCACCAATAAAATGTAGCAAACAGAAGGATGAATTCATTACTTCAATTATATGGTAAATGATAAAACCAACCAAAGGAAAAGAATTTTAAAAAATCCTTTTATTATTATTATTTATTTATGTTTAATACTTTGAATGCTTTACGAGAAATGCATCGTACTAGCAGTGGACATTTTAGCGAAGCCAAACGTGGGCCCGCATTTTAGTGCCGGTGATGGGATTCGAACCCTGATGCCCACCAAGGTCCGAATTCGGAGCGCTGTACCGCTAGACCACCCCGGCACCTCTGTGAGTGAGTGTGAGTCACGTTGGTGCATTCTATCAAAAGGAGATTGTTTGACCTTGAAAATGTATATAAGGTGGAAAAATCGATATTTACATACGATTTGTATTGCGTCATCGTGCAAATTTGGTCACACATTGAGAAACTTTTCCATCCCCAAATTACGGGTAATCACACACTCACACGAAAGGTTATCTAACTCTTATTGGCTCCTTTTTTCGCAACTTTTTCCCTTGGTTGGTTTTATCATCTACCAATTATACCAGATAATGTTGTAGCTGTGGCAATTTGCGAAGAACATTGGAACCCAAAAATAATAAACGATGTTATTTAATTTCTGAAAATGACATTTTTGTTTGAATGTATCAATAACTCTTATTGATGGAAACGGCCTTACAAACAACCGTTTCCACGCCATCCAACACATGCATTCCGATCCATCCTAGTTTCTTGTTACTTTTTCCGTTGTTCGATCTTGTCAATTTTTCCTACCTATTTTGCGTTTTCATTTATTATTTTACGCGAAAAAGTTATTTTAAATATTGCAGTTCTTCAAAATTATTTAAAAATTTAGAGTTTATTGTTTTAAAATTTTTAGATTAGGCGTTTCTACAATTTGTTTTACATAGTTTTGATTCTACATTTTTATCGTATATCTAATCTTTGGCTCTAATGTATCTCAAGTTATTGGGAGGAAATAAGAAATGGAGGGTGAGGTAAAGGATATCATTTGTAACAGAACATATTAAGAAATTAAGACGAAAAATATAGAAATTAGCGTAATGGAAAAAATTAAGTTTATGGAAAGTGAGCGTAATAATATAATATATATATATATATATATATATATATATATATATATATATGTCATAATAAAACAAATTTTCTATTACAACACTGTAATAATTTTCTTAAGACAAAACAGAGAAAATATGAAATAACGCCCCATTTGACGTGTAGCCAGATATGCGCTTTACTTCGAAATTTCGCAGTGTAAAAGCTGTTGTTATTATAGTTTAAAAGTGGTTTAAACATAAGTGATGCACTGCAAAGTTATTATTGGCAAAAAATTTGGAAGCAAAAATAATTAACAAAATTGTTTTATTTTATTACAAAAATAACATCTAAATTCTGAAAACAATATTCTTTCAATATTGACAATTTTGTTTAAATGTATCAATAACCCTTATTAGTGGGAACGACTATATAAACAATCAATCCAGTTATCTTTCGTTTCCATATTGCTTTTTAGTTTATCTCACAGTTCGATATTGCAAATTTGGCAATAAACGTTTTTCCTTCCTGTTTTGCGTTTTCATTCATCACTTTGGGTAATCAGCATAGACGTAGATATTGAGAGAATATTCGGCTATCACAACGCAACCTTCTATCACAAGCATCGTCGCCTGTCCCACTGTCAAATTAGTTATTTGAGCTACGTGCGTGTTCGGAGTCCAATTTGCTAAAATGTGCATTTGAAAAAACAGAGAATTGGTTTTATTTTGGTGTTTTTCCTGCGTTCATTTGTTAATAGATAAATGTAGTTTATTTATAGGTGAAATATTAAATAATAAATCTACATGGTTTGGTAAATGATAAAACCAACCAGGAGAAAAGGAATTAAAAAAATCCTATTGGTCAACCTCCGTGAGTTAGTGTGAGTCCCATTAGTGCATTCTTCTATCAAAAAAGGATTGTTTGACCTTGAAAATGTACATAAGGTGGAAAAATCAATATTTACATAGTACTATACAATTTGTATTGCGTCATCGTGCAAATTTGGTCACACTGTTTGAAACTTTTCCATCCACGACTGCCGAGTAATCACACACTCACACAAAAGGTTATCTGACTCTTATTGGCTCCTACTTTCGCAACTTTTTCCCTGGTTGGTTTTATTATCTACCATTGAAACTGGTAAATGATAAGACCAACCAAGGGAAAAAGAATTAAAAAAAATCCTAATGGTCAACCTCCGTAAGTGAGTGTGAGTCACGTTGGTGCATTCTTCTATCAAAAAGGGACGGTTGACCTTGAATATGTGTATAAGGTGGAAAAATCAATATTTACATAGCACTATACGATTTGTATTGTGTCATCATGCAAATTTGGTCACACTTTTGAAACTTATCCATCCCCAACATACGAGTAATCACACACTCACACAAAAGTAACCTGACTCTTATTGACTCCTTCTTTCGCAACTTTTTCCCATGAGTTGGTTTTATCATCTACCATTGAAACTGGCTCTGTAAACGTATTATTTATAGTGAATCTGATCTCAATGCGAATTGCCCAGTGTTCTCAAATACGGCTACGTTACTGCCGCTAACAAGAAAGTGACTGATTCCTTTCACTTATGGGTCCTGGCAAACTACACAAATTTCATATTAAGATGGTTTATTTTGCAATGAATCGGACTGAAAAGTGGGTAAATGTTGTTTTTACACCACTCACAAATTATTGATTTAACTTTTGTTATAATTTTGAAAGTAGGTTTAACGTGAATTTGTAAAACATATGAACACACCAATGTGATTACTTTGTTCTTTAATTTACATTTATATATATATGCAAATGTTATTTTATACTTTTTAATAAATTGTTACATTTTCAGTTTGGTTCACCTTTTGTGATGTGCATGAAAATGAAGCATGTTTAAAAACTTCAATTAGAAAGATAGATAGAAAGTAATCGATATAGTTTAGTTCATTTTGAAAATGTATCGGATAGAGGACTGTGTGGGCGTGAGTTCAACTTTTATCATCGGCACTCAATGCGGACTTAGGTCTAGGGATAGATGTAAAAACTGTCTACTTGTTGGAAAAATGCGTTTTCAGTCTAACGTCAGTGACGCTTTATGTCTAATTTAATTTTTCCATTCATTCATTCATTTTGGTTGGTAACGTGATCACCTCTTCATTATTTCCCATATTTATACGACATGTAGAACGATCGATTTCGATGGCTTGACAAGCGTAGACAAACGAAGAACAAACAAAGTTTCTTGGCTGGTAAACGGCATCCTTGTGACGTCGCCACTGTTCGCAAAGATTGACGAGGCCGCCTGATTTTTTGTCAGGGTTATCTCCCTTAGCCCCGAGGGCTACATATGGTATACGTATATCTTTAGATACCTTTTAAGTATCCTGGGTGTATGTTCGCACTCACCCGCTGTAGCGGAAGCCCAGTTATACCGCTGTGCACTTGGACTCTGCTGTTATTAGTCTAGGTACCTAGGGGTATCTAGTCCAGGATGCACCACGTGGAGGACGAACAGTCGGGAATATTACTATCATTGGAAATTGAGACTTTATAAGCATTACTTAAATCCTAAGGAACATTAGCATCCCTTGTCTAATATAATGGTCAAATCCACTTAGTTTGAGTCAACCAAGAGCACTGTACAGTTGTTTCATCCTTGTTTGGGATCATTGGCAGTGTATACCTTTTAAGTCCCATATAAGCGTGAATCATATTAGTTTTAAGTCAAAACTAGATAGAAACAGCAACACGAACAAAAGTCAGTGGCAAAGCCACCTCTTTGTTACTTCCAAGTTTGTATAGAATACCAAATTTCTACACAAAGAGGTTATCAAAAGCGAATTGTACTTTGGGGAGAAAGGTAAATGAAGTTTTTTGGATGATAAGGCGATTTTCCTCGGGGTAATTGGGGGTTGACTCCGGTTGACGGATATACAAGACTAACCAGCTGAATACATAATAAATGGATACCTTGAGATACGTTTTAGGCATCTTGGATATATGCTAGCATCTATTCACTAAGAGTAGTCTAGTGAAAACCGCTGTGCACTCGGTTTCTGCTGTTATTCGTGTAGATATCTGTGGGCACCTAATCCAGGATGCAGCACGTTGAGGAGGAACAGTCAGGAATGCCATTATCACTGAAATTTGAGACTTTATGTAGGCATTACTCAAATCCTCAGGATTATTGAATCCCAAGTAATATATAATATTATATTGAAGAAAGAAAACTCAATTCTGATTGCTGCGTTTACTTTGTCACAATAACTTGCTATTCTACTATGGCGTATTTATATTTGAAATTAATCGATAAACATTTTATTCGCTATATAATCAAACATCGTTAATCGATCGGATTAATGGGACTATTATTATTATTATTATTATTATTATCTATTTTATACATAAGGCAATAAGATTGTCTAAAATTGGGTTCCATTTTGCCCTAGTTTTCTAAAATTATGTCCTTTTTTTGTTACTTTAGGAATGTTTTTTAAATAATGACCAGATTTCTAAATTTGTTACAATATAAAAAAGTTATTTAAAAAAATTAAAATGTAATAAAATTAAAATACATGTTTTAATATGTTGAAAACATTTAACTAGAAATAATTAAAGTTTAGGCACCGCATTACCAGCGTCATACAATTTTTTTTTAAATGTAACGCATCAATTAAATTTTTATTATGTGTAAAAAAACGTTTGTTATTTTAAAAAATATATATACAATAATTTATCTTTGGAACAAAAATATTTTTAGTTAATCTCAAATCGTTTTACTGTACAGCCATTACAACAATTACTGCAAAAAAGTGATTATTTAACTAAAACATCTCTAGCAACTATATCACGTACAAGAAAAAACGTCACTTCAATTATAAAATATACAATACTATATAATAATTTTAAAAATATAATATATATATATATATATATATATATATATATATTGTGAGTAATAAAAAATTGTATAAAATATCAATTGGTGCAAAATCGAAAATGGAGTAAAATGATTAACATGAAATATAACGTCAAATATTAACAAAAAACAGATCACATGCAATTTTTTCAGTTACTAAACTATTAACTGCATTACAAAGTAAAAAATATTCAATAATCTATATGATCCGGGCGGTTTGGAATGTTGTCAATGAGAGCGTTGATATATTCTTACTTTACCTCATATTGAACAACAAACCGAATGCGGTCAAACACATTCTCAATTTCAGTATGCTTATAGCATACTGGAAAAAAATGTTTAATAACAACCAACTTGACATTATTTTTAATTCTCAATAAGTATTTTTACGAAAAAACAATTGGACATAACAAATTAATTTAGATTTGGTACTTTTATAAAATTTTGTGAGCATATAATATGTTTTATTTATTTTGTCCAATTATTATTAGAATTTTCTACTCTTTCACATTAACAACACAATTACAAAAATGGTCATTTTGTAATTGCAATTAGCAATACTTTCAACATATTTTTGTGCTAATAATGATGCTAAAACATTAAAACAATCAACCTCAAGTTATGTACTATAAACACCAAACACTCCGGGGTGGTCTAGCAGTACAGCGCTCGAATTCGGACCTCGGTGGACATGGGGGTTCGAATCCCACCACCGGCCCACTAAAATGCGGGCCCACGTTTGGCTTTGCTAAAATGTCCACTGCTGAAAGATGTTTCTTGTAAAACATTCTAGGTAGCAAACATCTTAAAAAATATTAAAAAAAAAAAACATTTTAATCATTTTACAATTTTTTTGGCAAATATTTGATTTATACATTTAGTTCACTCAAGCTGTCAATTTAATTTCTGTTTAAATTGTAAAAATAAGCGTGACATGAATTTATGAACCTACAAATAAGATTATTTTGTACCTTAAATCATATTAATTTTTAGAAAAATATAGTTTTAGGAGTCAATATGCTAATGTACTTTAAAATTTTTTAAATAAATTGTCATTTATATTCAGTCTGGTTTATTCTTTTTTTGCATTAAGTGAAGTATCTGTCAAAATTCCATTAGAACAAGTTAGAAAAAATATTTTAAAAATGTAAAATTATTTATAAACTAATTTTTGGTTGGTTGGTTGGTTTCAAGCATCCAGAAATTACTAAAAAACTTACTGGGAAACAGTTTAAGAAATGTAGCGGTGTGGTTTAGCAGTCGAGCGTCCAACTTGGATCTGGGTGGGTATCCGGGTTAGAATCCCACCACCGGCACTAAAATGGGGGCCCACATTCGGTTTTGCTCAAATGCCTGTTGTTGAAAGCAGTTGTCTGTAAAGCATTTAAAGTAGTAAAAATTGATTAATTAATTAATTAAAGGAATCGTGAAAGACAATAATCATCGGCTGCATTCCGTCCTTAACTTTCATTTTATTGGTTTATGACTTTTGTTGCTTATGCCAAAGTGCAATTTTTTGTATTCTACAATACCCAATGTTTTTGCATCGAAGTATTTTAGCTGATAAATAAATAAATATTAGAATAAGGATTGAAGAAATACTAGAAAAATAGATTTACAAAAATACACACTGGTGTAAAGAAGATTTGCGAAATTTGTACAAATGTGTGTTTATAGAAAAATTTAGTTTAAAAAAATAGTAATAATCGGGGTGGTCTAGCAGTAGAGCGTTGAATTCAAACTTGGGTGGGCATTAGGGTTCAATCCCCACCACCGGCACCAAATGCGGGCCTCCGTTTGGCTTCTCTAAATGTCCACATGCTGAAAAATGTATCTTGTCAAGCGTTATTATTAACATTATTATTATTATTATTATTATTATTATTATTATTATTATTATTATTATTATTATTATTATTATTATTATTATTATTATTATTATTATTATTATTATTATTATTATTATTATTATTATTATTATTATTATTATTATTATTATTACTATTATTATTATTACTATTACTATTATTATTATTACTATTACTGTTATTATTATTATTATTATTATTATTATCATTATTATTATTAATATTATCATTATTATTATTAATATTATCATTATTATTATTATTATTATTATTATTATTATTATTATTATTATTATTATTATTATTATTATTATTATTATTATTATTAAATTACAAAGACAAAACTTCGTTTGTACGCATCAATAATCATTCCTACAGCAATATATGGGAGTGAAACGTGGAAACGTACGGACAAGATTGATAAGATGGTGGATGTTTTTCATCGCCGGTGTCTTAGAAGTATTTTAAAGATTACCTGGCGCGATCACATTTCAAATGATGAGATCATGAAAAGAACTGACTCTCGTTCACTCCATGACATCATTACAATTAGACGAAGAAAATTACTTGGTCAAATTCTACGTTTACCGCCCGAAAGACCAGCAAGAACGGTTTTGGAATGGACAATTGTAAATGGTAAAAGAAAGGTTGGCAGACCAAAGAAAACTTGGCTAAGAACTATTCGGGAAGATCTAATTGAAATGAATGTTTTATGGGCACAAGCAAAACGTTTGGCAGAATGTTCAAATACATGGAAACATTTTGTTGTCTCATGTTCTCTTTGAATTACGAGACTTTGATGTTAATTTTTTGCTGTAATTGTAATCTTATTGCCCCATGCTTATTTTTTTTTTAAAGCAAAAGGGTTTTGTAATAATAATAATAATAATAATAATAATAATAATTATTATTATTATTAAAAAACTATTTCACTTTAAAATAAACATGGAACACCAAAAAAAACATATGGGGCAACAAAATGATTCCAGGTGTTCGAATATTTTGCCAAAATTTTTGTTTAATCCCATTCAATTGGATCGTTCCGACTAGTTCTTAGCCAACTTTTCTGTAGTCTACCCCCATTTTCAATCGTCCATTCTACAACCGTCTTTCGGGGGGCGGTAAACGTAGAATTTGACCAAGTAATTTTCTGCATCTAATTGTAATGATATTATGTAGTGAGCTACAGTTAGTTCTTCTTGCAAGTTCACTGTTTGGAATGCAATTGCGCTAGGTAATCGTTAAAATACTTCTAAGACACCGCCGATACAAAGACATTCTCCATTAATCTTGTCTGTTCGCTTCTACGTTTTACTCCCATATATTGGCGTAAGAATCATTATTGATGCGTACAAAATAAATAAACTATATTATAAAACATGTATATATATATATATATATATATATATATATATAAACAGATAGTAAAATATTTTAGGCATTCCGGTTTTTTTTAACCTAATGTTGCGACATTCCAGTGCATAATTAATTTTCTAAATAAAAAAATCAATTCAACAATTACGATTATATTCAAGCCTGTCTTGTCTATAAAGAATATTTGTTCAACTTATTTCTATTCAACAACATTGACTATTTTTAATAAGAAATAAACAAAGTGACTGTAAATAATTAAAATTTATTCCACTACTTCACACTGTTAGTATGTATTATTATTATTATTATTATTATTATTATTATTATTATTATTATTATTATTTGAATGCAGTGTTGCAAAAAACAGCAACAAATTGTTCATTAAAATCTATCAGCTGTTTTTATCATTACAAAGCACTGTGTTTGTCCAATTGTTGGTTTATTATTTATTCTACATCGTAGTAATAAAGCAATGACAATTGTCAATTCCGTTATATTGGCAAAAATACTTTAATCCGTTTTAATTGCACAACAAAACTTTTGTGATTTATTATTGTAGAGCATTGAAGCGGTGGGTTGTTTTTTGAAATTATGAAACAATGATTGTCTTACAAATGGGTTGGCTTTGTTGATTATTAAACAAAGATTGCAAATGTAAACAGCAGAATGAGATGCTTAAAATGATGAGACTAATAATTACAGAGTTTTGAAGTACAATAGTAATAATATTCTTGATTGTCACCTTCATACGGTGCATTTTGGACTAACATACAACAGGAACCAAGTGACCAGCGGTATAACTGAGCTTGCAGGTAGGTGCAAGCATACACTCAGACTACTTAAAAGGCATCTTTAGGTATGCAGCTGTTGGGCAGAAAATCAGACTGTTTTCTTAACCTTTGTGAACAATGACACTGTCACAAAGATACCGTCAATTGGCGAAGAAACTTTGCTATTGTTCCATGTTTGTTACGTTTATCAATCCATCGAAGTTGATCGTTTTATAGGTGACTATGTCACCAATCACAGTGCCGGGGTGGTTTAGCGGTACAGCGCTCGAATTCGGACCTTGGTGGACATGGCGGTTCGAATCCCACCGCCGGCCCACTAAAATGCGGGCCCATGTTTGACTTCGCTAATTGTCCACTGCTAAAAAATTGCTTTTCCTAAAACATTTAAAATGGTCAATAAATAAAATACAATTATTTCAACTTTACCTGATGAAATCCCAGATATTGTTCTACTGTTTTGGGAACTGTAAACACTTCACCATCACATGACATGATGAAAACAAATTCATTGAGAGCCTATATACATGTAAAAATCGATATGTCAGCATCATTTAGAAAAAGATATTAACAATATTTAATAATTTATCAACCCTGGTTAAATACACAATTTTTAACAATAGTGCCGGGGTGGTCTAGCGATACAGCGCTCGAATTCGGACCTCGGTAGACATGGGGGTTTGAATCCCATCGCCGGCCCACTAAAATGCGGGCCCACGTTTGGCTTCGCTAATTGTCCACTGCTGAAAGGCATGTTCCTCGTGCAAACATTCAACGTAGCAAACATTAAAAAAAATTTAAAAAATGGATAGAAAAAAAGAGAGTGGATAAAATAAAAAAATTGTCATCTTTTCTTCAATTTTTTTCTTATTCGACTTGAATGTATTAACACGAAACACCTTGTATTAAAACCAATCGTAGTGGAACTCAATTTCATGTTTGTCCAATTTCAAGTCTAGCCCTCTAACTATCTCTACCACCCCGACACCGTTAATGTAAATAAAAAGCAGTCAATTTGTAGAAATTAAGTGCTTATTGTAACACAACCACCAATTTGGTGGTTTTACTTTTGTTTTTATGTAAAAAAAACAAATGTAGCCTCATTGAAAACCGATACAAGTAAATTGCTTTTCTGATGTTAAAAAGAATGTATTTTTTTCGTGTGTGTGTGTGTGTGTCAAACGCTAAACTTGGCGGTTTGTATCAAACGTGAAGTATCCAAGATTTTAATTTGTTCATTCTTGTGGTGTATATTATATATCAAGTTTCGGTAAATTATTCATCACTGAAATAAAGTCCATTTTGACGTGCATTATGTAACAAATACAACTATTTTTTTCATGTTTAAATTTTATTAAATGCGGTTAGAACTCTATCTAGAGAGGATCAGAAATCAACCAATCTAGCCAGTTCTAGGTCTGGAAAAAGTAGGAAGGTTTGAGTTTATCATCATCATTGGGGATAAACATTCCTCACCGGTTATTATCACCCAGGGTGGTCCAAAAAACCAAAACGCCTGCAAAAACGTCAACTTTTGTAGTGTGTACTTAAAGAATGACACTTGAGGTGTGCTGACATTAAATGTTAATTACATCCCAAGTTAAACTCCTCCAATGATCTCTGTTGGCTGCATAGGGTAAACAAACGGACGCCCATTTAAATAATTCATTTGGACGAGGGGGCTTAGCATAAATAAAAGGACTGAGTTCGCATACTACAATGTCCGTCCAAATTTGCCGTTGGCTGTCTGGCCTTCTTTTCCATCCGGGTAATGGATGGGCTTCCATAGCTATTCTGGCTGGATGAGTGGGCGATCTACGTAAAACATGGCTATTCCATTTTATTATTAAGGCTAGCAACCTGATTTCTGTACAAAGTTTATAATACTACAGAAACAAACAAAATGACTCCATTTTGACCAACAACGAGGTTGAATGAGCACCGAGAGGATGCTCAATCTTTGATTTGCAGAATATTTGATTAAATGAAAAGAATTGGTCGGTCAAATTCTATGTTTACAGCCCGAAAGACCAGTAAGAACGATTTCGTAGTGAACAATTGATGATAACAAAATAAAGGTCGGAGAAGACTACAGAAAACTTGGCTAAAAACCATTCGGAAAGATCCAATTCAAATAAATGTCTTATAGAATTGAACAAATGTGTTGGCAAGTGTTTGAACTCATGGAATCATTTTGTTTCCCCATATTCATTTTAAATTATGGGTCTTTGTTTTGTTGCCTCCATGCTTATTTTAAAACAAAAGGGTTTGTAATAATAATAATAATAATAATAATATAAAGAAAATGCCTGAGAATGTTTCGATTATTGGTATTCAGGATAAGAGGGGAAGGCCGGATTGTGCCATTGTACATTTCACACAAATTTTTCGAGTAGTAATCACGACAAAATATATAAAATTGTGTTTATCGTGTATCATCTCTGGCATTTTATCCATCAACGTTGTTGGTTTACAAGTATCCCACTTTTGTCTCCATTGGTGGGCCTTATAGACACCGTGTGTGCTATGATTGACTATTTCCAGTAGACATATCCTTCCCCGTTTCAAGGTCATTATTCAATTGAGATTGGAAAAGAACTAATCGTCGGATTTGTCGTCTAACACAACGAACCCTTTTCCAACTTTGTTCCAAGTTCAGGTTTTGAAAATGCAAGGCTATCACGCAGCGTGTGACGTGTGGAGTTTGGGCGTATTGATGTACAGCATGTTGTTTGGCAAAACGCCGTTCGCCTTCAAACCGGACGACTCGCCGCAAATCATTCTAGATCGCATCGAATCGGGCAATATCAAATTTCTTACGAACACCGTCGATGCGATATCTGACTCGGCCAAGGTATGTTGTAGGGCGGGGCGGTTGGAAACAAGATCAGACCTGCTTATTTTTCTAGCAGTTGGAAGCCAATCATGTACAATGTGGACCAAGTGAAGTGTACTTCTACTGGCGTTGGATTCGTATCCTAGCTCACAACCGTTACTGGCATTGAATATGGGTCCTTACTACATTTCCATTTGTCAAAAAAATAGTTTTAGTAAAATGTTTATGATGTGTTTTAATGGATTTAGCAAACATGTAATTACTTTGATATAGACCAAAGCAACTGAACAGGATGTTATATTTTTAATAGGAAATCAGCAATCAAGATTATGATTTTGCATCGTGTACATTTGGGTTCATTTTTAAGTTTTGTATAAATTATTGTGACCTTTAGAAAACTTTGGGAATATAGTACAAGTTTTTTATCGTATATTTCACTTCTTGGCCATAGGTACATGGAATGATGCATTGTTGTTATTTTTTAGCTAGATTCATTTTCCAAATAGGCTAAACCACTAACCTTGAGCTCTAGCCCTCCTCCTTCCTCAACCAGACCGGCTACAACAGTTGGTGACAGAGCCAATGGTGGAGCTATTATAAAGTACACAAGAATAGAACGTTAACCAATCAACAACTGGTACACAACATCCAATCAAATTCTTATCGACTACCAACCAATCAAATTGTTTTAAGTTGACATGTTTGACATTACTGCCGTCTTCGTGCAGACGGTGAATCAATCTTTGCTTGGGTTTCTCATAAAATATTCAAGGTAACAAACATAAATAAAAATATATAAAAATACAACCACTGACTTTGGGAAAGGAGTATAAGTGTTTAATTTTCTAGAAGATATTCCTTTCACACCAGATTGTAAATTATATGTTTTACAATATTGTACGTTCTTCAGAACCAAGTAAATATTATTCATTGCAGCATAATGATACACTTTGTTGTATTTTCCATTGCAATGAAGACTTGTATGAAACAATTTGTGTATGAAGAAATAATTGGAACTTTACTAGGTGAATTTTTATATTTTGTACGACGAATTTGTTTCTTATCAAAGTGCATTATAAGATCAGATTATTAAGACTAGATAAATATTTACTATCCAGGTGTAGAAACAACAGAGAGCCATAACTAGGTAGGATAGATAATGCTAACAAATTTATTTTTTCATATTTTCAAGAGTTTATGTAGATAGATACTACTACTACTTTTAATAATAAAAATAAAAAAAATAAAAATAATAATAATAATAATAATAATGATAATAATAATATTAATAATAATAATAATAATACTAATAATAATAGTAGTAGTAATAATAATAATAATAATAGTAGTAGTAATAATAATAATAATAATAATAATATTAATAATATTAATAATAACATTAATAGTAGTAATAATAATGATAATAACAATAATAATAATAATAATAGTAGTAATAATAATAATATTAATAATAATAATAGTAATAATAATAAAATGATAGTACTGGTAGTATTAATAAATTATGCTTAGTTAATATCTTGTGAGGGATGGTCTTTACTTAATCTGTGGGGAAAATTTCTTTCATACCAAATGTATTTTCATAATTTCTTCAATCTTAACAGTACCGCATTTTTTCTTTTAAAAGCCATTCTTGTTTTCTCTACACTTTATTCTCTCTTTTTCGTAACAGATAAAAAGAAACTTGTTATACATAAAAAAACTCCCATAACTCACCATTCTAGTTTCATAGCTAATTAAAAAATGTCTTTTTTTACGTTTTTATTGATTATTTTTCTTAGACTAAGTAAAAATAGGATAACATAATTTTTTGTTCATTCAGCCAAACAAAAAATCTCTATCCCAATTAGGTAGCAAATAGTTCGTAAAATCAATAATTGTTTCATTTATTTTTAGGCCACTTTTTCATGTTATTTGAGTTGTATTCATAATACGTTTCTTTTATTTATGCAATTGTTTTTTTGTTCAAGCTTAGTATAGAAATGGGTTATTAATATTACATGGTTGTATGTGTGTTGTATGTATGTGTGTACATTCAACATCTGCATCAATAACTGACTAATATTCAATTTGTTCTATTTAAGTAAAATGAGTCATACTATAATCATTACAGACATACATACACGTGACCTCTAGGAAAATGACCTTTCGATTGCTTTAAGCTGATTGTCACAAATGGGTATTGAATTACAGTTATTAATCGTTGTATTATTTTGTCGGCTAATTTAATGAAAGTGTATTGGCAAGACCAGCTGTGATAAATCTAATAATTCAACCTTGAAAACCCGTAAATAGGCTATTAAACCTGTGTAGTATGCTGGGACCTATATGGAGAGGTCCTAATGGAAGGGATTACTCAATTGATTGTTAGCGGTAGTAACTTAGCCGTATTTGAGAACACTGGGCAATTAGCATTGATCAGATTCGCGATACATAATACATTTACAGGGTCAAGTTGAACAACCCTTAACTCAGTGATTAAGGCACAGACATGACACCAGATAGGATGTAGATCTAAGTTCACGTAAGTTCATGCAAGGATGAAACAGCTGTACAGTGCTCTAGGTTGACTGAAACCAAGTGAATTCAAGAATTTTAATAATTGTTCTTGAAATGATCAAATTAGTAATAAGGATATGTTTTCTTTTCTATAATTTGTTAGGTCAATTCGTCACTTTCCCATATATAGATTGTATACTTGGTATTTCTGTTACTCACCTAGAAGTTGACTAGAAATAGGCCAGTCCCCATTATGAATCAAAGAGGAAAATTTGCGGCAGTAAAGACATCTGGCGGTACAATATCAAAACCTTTTAATCGTCATAATGATCTGATACAGAGACAAATAAAAAAACTGACCAAAATTAGAGACCCCCTTATAAAAGAAGGAAAATCTGTCAACCGCCCATAATTCAATAAATTGGACTTTATTCGTCGGTTCACGTCTGTAAAATATTTGAAAGATATGCACTATTGACAATTCAACTGCACAGTGCTCTCAGTAAGCCAAAAGCAAATATATTTATTATTCCGTGTACTAACTCCGCTTAAATTGGATTGAATCTAGCCAGTTCTAAGCCTGGATAAAGGAGGAGGGTTTGAGCTCGCAAGGTTAGCAACCTAGCCTCCGTAAAAAAAACTTATACTGCTACGGAAACAATCAGGAGGACGCCATCCCGGCAGACAACGGCAGAGAAGTCAATTCGTCACTTTCCCATACATAGATTGTATCCTTGGCATTTCTGTTACTCATTGTGTTTTTTGTCAAATTTGTTGCTTCCATGTTTTTAAAAAAACAATGTTTAGTAGATGCCAATTCAGCCCAACTTTAGATACGATTCCGCGTTAAACGCTGGTAGCTTGACTGGAACACATGTCTACTGAGCAAGAAGTTCGCCGATTTGTGACATGTCAGTAATGATCTAATAAAATTCACGTTGAAAACGTTGATTATTGGTCGTAACTATTGACAGTATAATAATAATAATAATAATAATAATAATAATAATAATAATAATAATAATAATAATAATAATAATAATAATAATAATAATAGTAATAATAATAATAATAATAATAATAATAATAATAATAATAATAATAACAATAATAATAATAATAATAATAATAATAATAATAACAATAATAATAATAATAACAATAATAATAACAATAATAATAATAATAATAGTAATAATAATAATAATAATAATAATAATAATAATAATAATAATAAAATAAAAATAATAATAATAATAACAATAATAATAATAAAAATAATAATAATAATAATAATAATAATAATAATAGTAATAATAATAATAACAATAATAATAATAAAAATAATAATAACAATAATAATAATAATAATAATAGTAATAACAATAATAATAATAGTAATAACAATAATAAAATAATAAAAATAATAATAATAATAATAACAATAGTAACAATAATAATAGTAATATGATAGTACTGGTAGTATTAATAAATTATATTTATTTTTATAAATCTAATAAATAAACTTAAAATTTTAATTTTAGACAACAATATACCTTTATAACATATTGAACAAGTTTTTATGGTACTATATACATAGTCCAGTTTAAAAAACGGGAGGTTGAGAGCACAAGATTAATAATTTAGATATTAAAAAAAAAACTTAATTCCTATGACAAAGTTGAGTGAAAGCCGATAAATCTTGAATCTTCAGTAAACATCATCTTGAGTGTCGATCTTGTTGCTTGTATACTCTTCGTAGTGGTACAGCGTTCGATTTGAACTTCGGTGGGCATAGGTTCGAATCCCACTACCGGCACTAAATTGGGGGCCCACATTTGGCTTGGATAAAATGTCTACTGCTAAAAGATGTTTCTCGTGAAACATTCAAAGTAATATATATATATATATTGTTGATTTAAAGCTCAAATGTTTTACGACAAAACATTACCCTATATAACAATTTTATAAACGTCGTAGGCGACTATCTCTGTGTAATGTCGATGGTCACAGCAACAACAACAGCAAAAGTTAGTGGGGCAAAGCCACATCTTCATTAATTCCAAGTTTGTATAGCATTTCGAATAATCCCCTTCCATTGTTTACGGCTTTTGGAGACGTGTCTATTGATTTAGCCGTTGTTTCCAATATAAAGTCTCGACCAAAATAGCATGAAGATCGTCCCAAACAGCATCCGTCCAGGTGAGTCTTGCGACCATTTTTTCTCTTCATTCAGTCGGCATTTTGACAAGCCAAGGTTACGATACGTAAGATTGCATCAGAACGTGTCCAAACGAGCCCAATCTTTATTGTTGCGATACCCAATAATAGAAGATTGTGAAATTGAAGGTCATCTCGAATTTGGCAAGACTCGTATCCATGTCAACTTTAGCGCTGGCAGTCAAGAATTAATATTTAAAATTATAATTTGAAAAATTATATTCAAATTCGCACGTTACAACATAAAGAAATTTAGTAAATTTGGATTATTATTATTATTATTATCACTATTATTATCATTATCATTATTATTATTATTATTATTATTATTATTATTATTATTATTATTATTATTATTATTATTATTATTATTATTATTATTATTATTTTAATTTTTTATTATTTAATTTTTGCTACTTTAAATGTTTTACAGAAAATATTTTTAGCAGCGGAAATTTTAGCTTAGCCGAACGTAGGCCCGCATTGGATGGGCGGTGGTTCAAATCGAGCACTATACTGCCTAACCACCTGGGAATTGTTGTAGTAGCACTTTTAATTATTAAGAAAAGGTTGAATGTTGGTACTGACCCAAAGTGCACGTTCTCATTTGGACTCGCACTAAGTGGGCCAGTGGTATACATTCAGTTACTACGACGGTCTAAAAAAATGTTCTAAGTAGACACAATTGCAGTTTAATGATTTTTAGGAATTTGAATCAGATGGTAGAGCGCTCGCTTTGCATGCGAGAGGTACGGGGATCGATGCCCCGGTACTCCATTTTCCGGTAGATGATAAAACCAATCCGGTTGGTGCTTTTTGCCGGAGTGGTCTAGCGGTACAGTGCTCGAATTAGGACCTCAGTGGACATGGGTTCGAATCCCGGCATCGCCAACACCAAAATGCGGGCCCAAGTTTGGCTTCGCTAATTGTCCACTGCTGAAAGATGTTTCTCGTGCAAACATTCAAAGTAGCAAACATAAAATTAAATTAAAATAAAAAAATTAGTTTTGAAAGGTAAATATTTTAAGTAAATGAATGAAATGATTTTATTTACATTTTGGTTTGGATTAATATTATGAAATTATTAGAGCATTACTATTGTATTTAACAAATGTGAGGTATTAAGCAAACCTTTAGGAATGTGAACTTAAGCACATTAATTAGTAATTATTTTTCTTCATATATTATTATTAGTATTGATATAAGTTGGAGGTTTATTTAACATGATAATTAATACCATTAACAAAAAATATCAATACAAATTAAAAGTACAAAATAAGAGTTAAACAAATTGAATAATCATTCATGTAATTGCCCAAAACAGAATTACAAAAATGTTACGAATAGCGTAATTAACGTTAATCAGGGATTATTGAATTCAGTCATTATACAACGTCTTATATTGTATTGTACAAAACCCTTTGCTTTAAGAATAAGCATGGGGCAATAAGACAACAATTACAGCAAAACAACAACAACAATAACAAAGTCTCGTTGGCATTAAATATTCTGCAAATCGAAGATTGCGCTTTCTTTTCGGCTTTCACTCAACCTTGTCATCTGGTAACTTTGCCATCCAGAAACGTTGATGTTTGCCGGAGTGGCGTCATCTTTCATTGTTTCCGCAGCAGTATAAATTTTTACAGAGGCCAGGTTGCCAACCTTGTGCTCAAACCTCCTCCTTTATCCAGGCTAGGGACTGGCTAGATTGAATCATTTCTAATCCAAACTAGGCGGAGTTATACAACGTCTTACGGTTTGTAATTAAATGGATATAATTTGAAATAGAGAGACGTGGGTACTAGCTCAGATGGTAGAGCGCTCGCTTAGCATGCGAGAGGTACGGGGATCGATGCCCTGGTACTCCATTCTCCCATTCAGTCCCTTTTTTGAGACAGCAGAAAGAGATCAATACCGATTTTAATACTTTAAATGTTTTACGCCAAACCTTTTTCAACAGTGGACATTTTAGGGAAGCCGAACATGGACCTCATTTACTGCTGGTGGTAGGATTCTAAACCACGTCCATCCATGTTCAGGTCGATTGCTCTACCGCTACCGGTAATCTTTTCGCTTTGTGTGACACTTAATTGTCATTTCTGGGGTAGCCTAGCGGCAGTGCGCTCAACTTAAACTTGGCAGACATGGGTTTGAATCCCATCACTGGCAACATGTCTATTTAGATTATAATAGCAGAAAGTAAACATTGCAATAAGACAATCAATTCAATATAATTATACACAGATTATTCACAGATTTAAATGAAGAAAAATGTTGTATTCATTTATTTGAAAAAAAAATCGATAATTAGAGTAGTCAATAATAACATTTAACTCCGCCTAGTTTGGATCAGAAATGATTTAATCTAGCCAGTCCCAAGCCTGGATAAAGGAGGAGGGTTTGAGCATAAGGTTAGCAACCTGGTCTCTGTTACAGAAACAATAAGAGGACGCCATTCCAGCAAACAACGGCAAAAAAGTGATCGTACGTATCTGGATGACAGAGTTACACAGATGACAGGGTTGAGTGAAAGCCGAAAGGAAGCTCAATCTTCGATTTGCAGAATCTTTAATGCCAGTGTTGGGACATGGAATGTGCGCACACTTTTTTGTACTGGACAGTTAGAACAAGTCCTTCAAGGAATGAAAAAGTACAACTTAAATATTTTGGGTATTAGCGAAATGCGATGGAAAGGCCAAGGTTATTTCAAGAATGGAGATACATCAATTTTATATTCTGGACATGAAGAATATCATATTAATGGAGTTGGTATTATGTTGAGTAAAAATGCTGCTAAAGCTATAATTGGATGGAAACCTGTGAGCGACCGTATCATTTCAGCTAGATTCAAACACTAGATTTACAAAAGTAACAATTGTGCAAGTCTATGCCCCTATTGAGGCTACTGAGGAGAACCAAAAAGATATATTCTATAATCAATTACAAAGTTTGTTGGATGATGTGCCAAAATATTGATCAGTGATTTCAATGCGAAATTAAACAAAGACAGATCTGGATACTTTTCAGATGTTGGACCACATGGTTATGCCGATAATATAAATGATAATGGCTATAGATTGTTGACGCTAAACAGTCATTGTGAAATGAGTGTTGGAAACACATTTTTTGCTTACAAAAATATACACAAGACAACGTGGGTTTCTTCCGACGGAAAACAGCACACGAGATTGACTACATTTGTATTAGCACAAAAATGGCGATCTTTATTGCAAGATGTACGTGCATATCGCGGTGCAGATGTTGGTTCTGATTACAATCTTGTTGTTGGAAAATTTCGTTTAAAATTAAAGACAATAGAAGCCACAAAAAAATTACATCCATTTTTGTGTGAGAAGCTTAAACAGTCAAATATCTCAAATCAATTTTACAACTCTTAAAAACCACAATTTCAAAATCTGAAAAGGATAGAAAAGTCTGATAATCAATGGAAATTGTTTTATTGACCAATTACAGATTGTGCAGCAAATGTGCTAGGTAGAAGATGTCGCTCTACAAAGAAACAATGGATTTCATCAGTTTCCTGGAATTTAATTGATTCAGAAAGAAAATAAAATTAGAGAGAGGTCAATCTAACAATCCTGTTATTTGGAAAATATTTAATGATAAATATAGAACTTTTTTTTTTTAGATAAACAGGTTAAAAAACTGCTGCAAAGATAAGAATGATTGGTTAGAAAGCAGATGCAGAGAATTAGATAAGGCAGCAGCGAACAATGATTCAAAGACTCTTGTATAAAATTGTAAAACAACTGTCGGGAGTTAGAAAGAACACCGATATTTCAATCAAAGGAAAAGATGGTCGTTCAGTTCTAACAAGTGATGAGCAATCATCTAGATGGATGGAACATTTTAAAAAAAGTACTTAATTAGCCTATGCCAAATACTCTTATAGATTTTAATAATGATAATGATATGAATGTGACTCAAAATCCAGAAACATGCATTGATGACATTTCTGTAACTGAAGTGATTTATGCAATTCAAAGGTTGAAAAACAATAAGGCAGGAGGACTTGACGAGATAACTGCAGAGATGCTTAAACATGGAGGTAATGTTGTAGCAAGTGAGCTTGCTTATTTATTAAATGCTATATGGCATAATGCACAAGTTCCAAATGATTGGTGACAAGGAGTAATTGTTACTTTTCCCAAAAAAGGAAGTCTAAACGATTGCAATAATTGGCGCGGAATAACCTTATTGTCTGTTCCTGGTAAGGTGTTTTGCAAAGTAATTTTAAATCGCTTAAGTAATGCGGTAGATAAACACCTTTGAAAACAACAAGCAGGTTTTCGGAAAGGAAGAAGCTGTATTGAACAAATACTCACCCTTCGTAACGTTATTGAGCAAAGTCAAGAATTTCAGCAATCACTTACAATCAATTTTATTGATTCTATGAAAGCTTTTGACAGTGTTTATTGAGAATCTTTGTGGAAAATTGTTAAGTTTTACGGAATACCGTTAAAATATATGAATATTATGCGTTCGCTATACCAAAATTGTTGCTGTGTTCGAACAAAAAGTGGTCATACTGCTATGTTCGAAATTGTCAAGGGAGTACGTCAAGGATGCTTTTGTCACCGTTTTTGTTTCTTCTGGTAATTAATTTTATTATGACTCGATCCATGAATAATTTGTCTTATGGTATCAAATGGAACCAAGGCAGATTAACGGATTTGGATTTGCAGATGATATTGGTCTACTCAGTGAAACTCTAGAAATGATTTAAAATATGGCAACACGTCTCAGTCATATCAGTTCTTGTATTGGCTTACGGATTAATTGTTCAAAGACAAAAGTGTTGTGCACCAAGTCAAACAACGATTTACCCATCAAAATTAGTGGACAAAATATTGATACTGTTGCTTCCTTTACATATCTGGGAAGCATCATTGGTAGAAATAGAAAAATCCGGAAATTGATGTTAAAGCCAGATATGGAAAGTCAATGTTAGTCTTCCATAGACTCAAATCAATATGGTCATGTTCTTCCATCAGCCTGAAGACAAAATTTTGTTTGTACGCATCAATAATCATTCCTACGGCAATATATGGGAGTGAAACGTAGAAACGTACGGACAAGATTGATAAAGATGGTGAATGTTTTTTTATCGCCGGTGTCTTAGAAGTATTTTAAAGATTACCTGGCGCGATCACATTTCAAATGATGAGATCATGAAAAGAACTGACTCTCGTTTACTCCATGACATCATTACAATTAAACGAAGAAAATTACTTGGTCAAATTCCTACGTTTACCGCCCGAAAGACTAGTAAGAACGGTTTTAAATGGACAATTGTAAATGGTGAAAGAAAGGTTGGCAGACCAAAGAAAACTTGGCTAAGAACTATTCGGGTAGATCTAATTGAAATGAATGTTTCAAGGGATCAAGTAAAACGTTTGGTAGAATGTTTAAATACATGGAAACATTTTGTTGTTCATGTTCTCTTTGAATAACGAGACTTTGTTGTTGTTGTTTTGCTATAATTGTTGTCTTATTACCCCATGCTTATTTTTCAAAAGGAAAAGGGTTTTTTAATAATAATAAATTATGTTTATATGTAGATGCTAAAAACAAATATTAGTTAAATATGGAATAATGCATTGGAATGTTTTATATTATTTATTATCATTTTTAATCTTTAATAAATATTTTTAAATTGACATACGGGAATAACAATTAGATGTAGATAAAATATCGTTTTAATGGTAGTACACGGATGACCTTATTAATATAATTAATATTTTTATTACTGTTATTTTATTATTGTTATTGACATTATTATTATCATTATTATTGATATTATTATTATTATCATTATTATTTTTTTAATTATTATTTTTTATTTTATGTTTACTACTTTGAATGTTTTACGAGAAACATCTTTCAGCAGTAGACATTTTGGCGAAGCCAAACGTGGGCCCGCGTTTTAGTGCCGATGATGGTATTCGAACCCATGCTCACCGAAGTCCAAATTTGAGCGCTGTACCGCTAGACCACCCCGGCATTATTACTTTTTATTATTATTATTATTATTATTATTATTATTATTATTATTATTATTATTACTAGATTTTTTCCCGACACAAAGCCGCTTTTTGATGCAAAACCGTTCATTTCCAATAATCTCTAGGTGGATTTTGTAAATATGAATAATTATTATAATAAATCCTTTATCGCAAATTTTATGTCAGTTATAAACAAACATTTTATACATTCAATGTTGAAACAGTTTGTCAGCTATTATTAATATTATGATTTGCAATAAATAATATTTATGTGTACAATATAATAATTTGGAAATTGTTTGTTTGACGCTTGTGTAAATTGGAATTAATAGGGAGGTATCATGCAGGTATAATATTTAGTTGACATACTGCACAAAACGCATGCAAATATTTTTGACTATTTATTATACATTATTATTGTTTTTGTTACTAGTAAAATAATAATGGTGTTGTTATTATTGCTAATGTTAATATTATTGTCACTATTACTACCAATAATAATAATAATAATAATAGTAATAATAATAATAATAATAATAATAATAATAATAATAATAATAATAATAATAATAATAGTAATAATAATGACTATTCTTATTACCAACAAAATTACATTACTTTTTATCATTATTATTACTATTATTACAACTATTCTTATTACTATTCTTGTTCATATTATTATATTATATAATAACGTCCCACTATTCATAATTATACAACTATAATTTGAACCCGAGGAACGTGGGGTACTAGCTCAGATGGTAGAGCGCTCGCTTTGCATGCGAGAAGTACGGGGATCGATGCCCCGGTACTCCATTTTTCGGTAGATGATAAAACCAATCCGGTTGGTGCTTTTTATCATCAATAGGGTATTGTTTGACCTTGAAAATGTATATAAGGTGGAAAAATCGATATTTAGTTGTACTATACGATTCATATTGTGTTATCATGTTTATCTACCGTAAGATACATTTAAGTACCTTTTGAGTATGCTTGCACCTATCCGCCATATCAGAATCCCAGTTATACCACTGTACGCTGAGTTTCTGCTGTTATTAATCTAGATGCTTATGAGCACCTTATCCAGGTTGCACCACATGGATGAGAAACAGTCAGGAATATCACAATTGTTGGAAATTGAAACTGTATAAGCATTACTCAAATCCTCAGGATCATTAGCATCCCAAAATAAAATACCAAGGCATCGAGCCCCATTTGACCTAGTACCCATGAATTTTCGCCACAAATTAATCACAAATAGTTAGATGTTATGTAATGGCCGAACTTAATACTAGTTAGTTAAAGATATTTTCCCACGTAGATTACAATAACAGGAAGTGAACAAACTAATTTATTGACTATCCAATTTTTAACATTCTCTAAGTATGACCACAATGAATTAAATATTATTGACCACTCTAATTATCGATTTTTTTCAAATAACTGAACACAACATTTTTCTTCATTTAAATCTGTGAATAATCTGTGTATAATTATATTGAATTGATTGTCTTATTGTAATGAAATAAACGCCAGCCATACTTTGTTTACTTTCTTCTATTATAATCTAAATAGACACAAAACTAATTAACGTTAATCACGGAGTATTGAATTCAATCATTATACAACGTCTCACTATTTGTAATTAGATAGCTATCATTTAACATACTTTGACGTGGGGTACTAGCTCAAATGGTAGAGCGCTCGCTTAGCATGTGAGAGGTACGGGGATCGATGCCCTGGTGCTCCATTCTCCCATTCAGTCCCTTTTTTAAGACAGCAGAAAGAGATCAATACCGATTTTAATACTTTAAATGTTTTACGCCAAACCTTTTTCAGCAGTGGACATTTTAGGGAAGCCAAACATGGACCTCATTTACTGCTGGTGATAAACCCGAACAACGGAGAAATTTAGTCTTTTGGCTTTTTATTTTTATTTTTGTTTGTTTGCTACTTTGAATGTTATACGAGAAACATCTTTCAGCAGTGGACATTTTAGAGAAACCGAATGTAGGCCTGCATTTTAGTGCCGGTGATGAGATTCTTATCCATGCCCACCGAGGTCCAAATTCGAGCGCTGTACCGCTAGACCAAATAAGTTATTTATGTCCTATTGTTTGTATAGCGTTTGGCACACAACGCTATGTGAAAACGTCATACCAAGATGCTAATTTATTTAAAAATCTCATTCCTTCGTTTAATTTGTTTCAATAACGTTTTGTACAAATTGAATGAATTATTATTTTATTCCAGCCTACAGTTCCACCGTTTAGTGTCAAAATGTCATAACAAGATTAAGTTGGGCAACCAGAACGTTAATGCACACATGACTGAATCATTGCCATGCAAAAGGCAGCATACAATCATTTGTACTGAATGAATCACTATTTTTCGTATTCTCACAACAATTGTTAACCTAATTGATCATGCAATGACGATGTTTTTAATGAAAACAATAATCAGATTGTTCTACTACTACTACTGCATTTGTCCAATCATCATTTTACATTCTATTAAAATGTATTTTACAGATGTAAAAATAGGTCAGAAGGTAGTTCAGTTATAATTAAATGTGAAAAAGATGCATCTTTGAAAAATTGGATATTTTGAAACGTCGTGTGACTGACCTACAATTGCAGTAAATTTTACTTTTAAATTGATACTACTACCACTACTACTACTACTACTACTACTACTACCACTACTATTACTACTACCACTACTATTACTACTACTACTACTACTACTACTACTACTACCACTACTATTACTACTACCACTACTACTACTACTACTACTACTACTACTACTACTACTACTACTACTACTACTACTACTACTACTACTACTACTACTACTACTACTACTACTACTACTACTACTACTACTACTACTACTACTACTACTACTACTACTACTACTACTACTATTATTACTATTATTATTATTACTATTATTATTATTATTATTATTATTATTATTATAGTTATTATTATTGTTATTATTACCATCATTACTACTACTACTATTATTATTATTATTATTATTATTATTATTATTATTATTATTATTAATAATAATAAAAATAATAGGAATAATAATAATAATAATAATAATAATAATAATAATTATTATTATTATTATTATTATTATTACCAATATTACTGTTATTACTACTACTATTACTACTACTACTGTTATTATCATTATTATATTATTGTAATAATAATTTTTTTTATGTTTGCTACTTTAAATGTTTTAGGAGAAACATCTTTTAGCAGTGGACATTTTGGCGAAGCCGAACGTGGGCCCGCATTTTAGTGCCAGTGGTAGGATTCGAACCCATGCCAACCGAGATCCAAATTCGAGCGCTGTACCACTGGACCACCCCGACACTATATTACTATAATAATAATAATAACAATAATAGTAATAAAAATAATGATATTAATAATAATTATTATTATTGCTATTGCCACTACCACTACAATAACTATTATTATCAATAGAACATTTTTTTAGTGCTATTGCTTAATTTAAAAAGAAATAAAAAAATAAACTAGTATTGGATTATTTTTAGCCAACAGCAATTTTGTGCTGACGCAATTTAGCAGTACATCCCTAAGTTTTAATTTGTATAAGCATGGATTCGGCTATTATCATCGGTATTGAATGTGAGCCCTGGATTATCTTCACCACTTGCTAGAAAACGTGTTTTCCATAAAATATTCAAGTAACGCCAACCAAATAAATAAAAATTAAATAAATTTAACATTTCGTCCATTTTTAATATATAATTCAACATGTGTACACTAGAAATGATTGCACGCAATTTTTTGAACGTAGATTACTAATGAAAAAAAAACATTGCTACTTTTATTTAATTGTTGCCATTAGTAACGTCATGTTTTAATTTTAACAAAATTTAACAAAAAGTCACATTTTTGCAGCAATACTTTCAGTACATAATTTTGGCCATTTTTCACTGTTTGTTTATACCTTATTTTTTGAAATGCATTTTATTTATTAAAACAAAACTTTGTTTCAATCGGTTTTAAGGACATGTTTAAAAAATAGAAAATTTGCACCATGTTTAAATTTTACTTACTATCATGAGCAATTACAATTATTAACCTATTATTTGGGTAAACGAGTGTAATATTTTTCGAATTTATGAGTGCATAGCGCTATATTTCGGTTTCCTTCATGGTGGAATGGTATTTTACACATATTTTACAGTGCATATATGCTATATGTATCTATTGGGCTGAGTGAAATAATCCTGACAATAAATCAGGCGGCTTGGTTAATCTTTCCGAGCAGAGGTGCCATTACAGGAATGCCGTTTATCAGTAAAAAAAGTCGTTATTCATTTACGTTTATCACCGTTATTAAAATATCTATTAAGAGTAAGGAAGAGATAACCACATTACTAACAATATATATATATATATAATTTTATGTTTATTACGTTGAATGTTTTACGAGAAACATCTTTCAGCAGTAGACATTTTAGCGAAGCTAAACGTGGGCCCACATTTTAGTGCCGGTGGTGGGATTCGAACCCATGCCCACCCAGGTTCAAATTCGAGCACTATACCGGTACACCACCCCACACATCTATATATAATTATATATCTAAATGCGTCGACAAAGCTCACTTTCATTCAACAAAACCCATTTCACAATTACACATACACGTTAACATATTTATCCACATTGTTTTATTAGTTGGTTTATATTTAACGCATTTTTTGACTCAGTAATCTGTGCTTTGTCTCTTTTTTTTACTCAACGGACTGTAATACATATTGGCCTGTTTGTTGGATATGTAAAAATCTGTGTTTGTTTTAATTTTTAATTATTTATTTATTTCAAAAACTTTTTGTTTTGAAAAACATAGACAACAAGATTAATCCACATGATTGTACATAAAAATGTGGGGTTTAAAATTGTGCATATTAAAGATTGGAAATTCTATTTGCCAAACCCCGTCATCGCAATTGAGCTACTTTCACTTGATTGTCCTAGTTTGATGAAATGATGTCTTCTGCTTTAGCAATATTGATTTTTGTACTAAGGCCAAGCTGGTAACTTTGCAGCCAAACTTTCTTCCAATTTCAACCGGATTTGCGACCGTTTGTAATGGCGTTTTCGTTTCAATTACAAAAAACTATCCGTTGATCTAATCTTGAACATCAATGTACTTTATATCAAATTGTTATGATTTACAACAAACTCTAGCCAGTCCCAAGACTGGATAAAGGAGGAGGGTTTGTGTCAGAAAGGGCATCTGGCTGTAAAACCTACGCCAAAACACTATAATAGTCATAATGTTTCATATTGGTTCGATAAACGATAGGGCGTCCCCCGTAAGCAACCCGCATAACCCTTGCCTGAGTCATGTGATAAATTAGCGATGGTTACCTGGTAGCGGACGAGCCAGAATTAACCGTTAGTCCAACGAAAATGTGTAGAAAGGAACTTGAAAGTGAGCAGTTTAAACAGATAAAGACAGACAAATAGCTAAAGTTTTAGTAATCACTCAAAAAAAGAAGGATAAGCTGTAAAGAAAGAAGAAGTTATTTTTTACAACAAACGACTTGGCTTAATTTTTTCTTGTGTCTCTTGTCTAATTAAATGTGTGATAATAAATGATTCCCTTAAAACAGAAGTAAACATCTTTTATTTAAAAACAAGAATATGGTACATCAATGATTTTATACCATCGAAAACCCTTTTGTCTTAAAAATAAGCATGGGATAATAATATAACAATTACAGCAAAAATAACAACAATAAAGTCCCATAATGCAAAAAGAACACAAGACAACAAAATGGATCCATGTATTTGAACATTTTGCCAAACGTATTGTTTAATTCCCCATAAAACATTCATTTTAATTAGATCTTCCCGAATGATTATTGGCCAACTTTTCTGTGATCTACCAAACTTTCTTTTACCATTTTCGATCTTCCATTCCTAAAACAGTTCTTACTGTAAAATTTAACCAAATAATTTTTTCGTCTAATTGTAATGATGTCATGTAGTAAACGAGAGTCAATTCTTCTTATGATCTCATGTGAAATGTAATCGCACCTGGTAATCTTTAAAATACTTCTAAAACACCGGCAATGAAAAACGTCCATCATCTGATCAATATTATCTGTTCGCTTCCACGTTTCACTCCCACATATTACCGCAGAAATAATTATTGTACAAAATAATTGTCAAGTTTAAAAGTGGTTTTATAATTTAGTCAATTTTTAAATTTAACAATGGGGTTTTTAAGGGATTATGTTTTTAGAAATGTTATATTAGTACTGTCAGATTCACTTGAATAATAAATTTACTAGGTTTTCCAGTCAATCAGGAGCACTGTACAGCTGTTTCATCCTTACATTTGGCGCTGGCCTGACACCAGATAGGGCGTGGGTTCAAGTTCATGTGTGCGTAAAACTTGAAAGGTATGCGCTGCTGATAATTCCAAATAAGGATGTGAAACAGCTGTACAGTACTCCTGGTTGACTGGAAAACCTAGTAAATTTATTATTCAAGTGAATTTTTAAATTATTATTTAATTATTGTTTTTCAAAACAAATTACGTTCTTTCAAGCTTTATTTACTCTAACATGTAAACAATTAATAAATCTTGACTAAACAACATTTTTCATTATTGTTTTCTAATTAAAATAAATTATAATGATAAAAAAAACAATTTAATTAAAATAATTTTAAAAACAAAAATTGTTAGATGTGAAACTGTTAATTTTATTTATTTTGGAAAAAAATATTAATTAGTTTAATATAATGTGTATTTAGGGGAAAAGTGTACCAGTTAAAAGATTAAAAAAATAATTAAACAAATGTGAGATGATAATGATGCTAAAGATTTGCGTAATGCTTACAAAGTCAGTAGATGATAAAACCAACCAAGGTAAAAATAATTTTAAAATATCCTTTTGGTCAACCTCCGTGAGTGAGTGTGAGTCACGTTGGTGCATTCTTCTATCAAAAGGGGAATTGTTTGACCTTGAAAATGTACATAAGGTGGAAAAATCAATATTTACATAGCATTATACCAATTTGTATTGCGTTACCGTGCAAATTTGGTCACACTTTGAGAAACTTTACCATCCCCCCAACTGCCGAGTAATCACACACACTCACACAAAAGGTTGCCTGACTCTTATTGGCTCCTTCTTTCGCAACCTTTTCCCATGAGTTGGTTTTATCATCTACCACAAAGTCTCAATTTTTTAACTGTTTCTCCTCCACGTGGTGCATCCTGGATTAGGTGCTCCTAGGCATCTAGGCATCTAGTGCCGGGGTGGTCTAACAGTACAGCGCTCGAATTCGGACCTCGGTGGACATGGGTTCGAATCCCACCACCGGCACTAAAATGCGGACCCACGTTTGGCTTCGCTAATTATCCACTGCTGAAAAATGGTTCTCGTGCAAACATTTAAAGTAGCAAACATAAAAAAATAAAATTAAAATAAAACAGCAGGAACCGAATGCACAGCGAGTGGATGCAAGTATACACTCACGATACTTGAAAGGTATCTTAAGTCGTTGGGCTACGACACAATAACCTTGACAAGAAATTAGGCGACCTTGCCAATTTTTACAAACAGTGGCGTCATCTACTAGCCGAGAAACTTTGTTATTCTTGTACGTTTGTTACACTCATCAAGTCATCGAAAGCGATTGTTTAGTATGATGTACAAATATAGAAATAATGGAAAGGTAACTGTGTCACCAACCATAATGAATTATAAAATACTTTCTAGTGTATGTATAATACCTTTTTTGTATATTGTGATTTGTTATTTTATAAATAACTCTACTGTAACTAGTTTAAAACCCGGTTGAAAAATAAGGAGGCTTAAAGCGGAAGGTTGTTAATCTGGCATCTTAAAAATATTGTCGAGGAAACAATGAGAGAACACTATTTTGTAAAATTACGGTATAAAAATAAAACCCCCAATTTTTCCTATGCAAAATCTTCAATGCCAAAATTTTAATGTACAATCACATTAAACATTCTTTTTGTTCTACAGAGTAAAAGGCTTTTAAAAATGTATAAAATGTATAATAATAATAATAATAATAATAATAATAATAATAATAATAATAGTCCCATTAGCCCGATCGATTAACGATGTTTGATTATATAGCGAATAAAATGTTTATTAATTAATTTTAAATATAAATACGCTATAGTAGAATAGCAAGTAATTGTGACAAAGTAAACGCAGCGATCAGAATAGAATTTTCTTTCTTCAATATAATATTATATATTACTTGGGATGTCAATAATCCTGAGGATTTGAGTAATGCCTACATAAAGTCTCAAATTTTAGTGTGCTGGAGCGGTACAGCGATCGAATTCGGATCTCAATGGGCATGAGTTCGAATCCCATCAACGGCACAAAGACACGAGCCCACGCTCGGCTTCGCTAAAATGTCTACTGTTGAAAGATGCGTTTCTCGTAAAACATTCAAAGTAAAATAAAATAAATAATGGTATTCCTGACTGTTCCTCCTCAACGTGCTGCATTCTGGATTAGGTGTCCACAGGATCGAGTGCACAGCAGTATAATTTTGATTTTCGCTCTTTAGAGCGAAAAGGTTTTCAAAAAATAATACGTATTTTATTAATACCTAACATATTTAAATTAATTTTTATTCCTTAAAGAATTTGTTTCAACTTTCCACTTTAAATAGATGTGAATACATTCCATTTGCTCGAAACAGCTTAAATTTTAGGATATTGAAAGTTAACTTTTCTTTCGATATTGTGTATTCACTTTGGTATAGTTTTCCAAAATAGCTTCTTGTTGCTTTTTCAGCACTAATTATTCTTCAAAAGGTCCAAGTTGTTTCATCTAATTCCTGCCCTCCTCCTTTCCCAACCGTACCTAGGTGTAATGGTTCTTCCAATGAAATATCTTATCTCGTGGGTTTGAAGAGTAGTTGGATAAGGTAAATAATAAAACCAACCCCAAGGGAAAAAGTTGCCCACAAAAAGGAACCAATAAGAGTTAGTTAACCTGTTGTGAGTGTGTGATCACTCGTAAGTTGGGTTGGGGGACAGCAGAGTTTTTAAATGTGTGACCATGATACAAATTGTATAGTTCTATGATTTTTCCACCTTATATACATTCTCAAGGTCAAACAACGTGACTCACACTAACTCACGGAGGTTGACCAATAGGATTATTTCAAATTCTTTTTACCTTGATTGGTTTTATCATCTACCGTTGTTCGTGATCTTGTACGGATATTAGTACAATTGTAAGAATGTCTTCTAATGTCCAGTAGTTCATTATATCAAAGATACCGAAGTCTGACTAATCTAAATTAAAATGATTATCAATTAATCAGTAATAATATAGACTCCCAGTGACTTAGGGGATGAAAGAATACGAAGGAAAGAAACCACTTATATATTTAACGGAAAATGTACAGAATATAAATTGAACCTGCACCAACAACCGTAGCAATGGTTTATTTAAACAAAGTTATTCTAGCATTTTTTGTTATTATGGGAATTGTTACAAGAGTCCATCTGCAATCACAAAGAAACAATAACGATATATTAAATCACATTATTGGATTAATACACTAGGACAATCTATGATTGAGCTAATTAAAACAATACACGGTGCATTTAAAAAGATTTTTATAATTTAGAAAAAAACGTTTTGACGTATAACATAATAGAACTGGAAAAATAGTTATTTTACATTTAATATTAAATAATAAATTCCCGTGATAATTAAAAAAAACATTAGCTTAATAACAGTAATAATAATAATAATAATTTTAATGAAATTCAAATGATACAAATAAAAAAATCATAAAATGTACATAAACACAGAATGAGTCATTGGGAAAGACGAAAATGAATAATACAACCAATTTTTAGCTGATATTCAAGTCGTATTTGATTAATTTCAAAAGAGGAATTTGTTTTTGACGTTATTAATATTGTTGTTGTTGTTGATAAAATACTTTTCGTTTTTTTTTCAGGTAAAAAGTTGACTTTCCTTGTTTGTATAAACTTTCCAATTGTTATTCGTATATTTCCAAAATTGTGTTTAAAAAATTAAAAAATAATTTGTAAAAAATATTCATTTTTTACGTGTTAGAAAAGAAAAAAATAATTAAATGATGTTTTTAAATTATAGTTTTTTTTGCATTAGCAAATGTAAAAAACAAAAATTAATGATCTTGAGGATTTGAGTAGTGTTTATAAAGTCTTAATTTCTAATAATGGTGATATTCCTGACTGTTTGTCCTCCACGTGGTGCATCCTGGACTAGATGCTCCTAAGTATCTAGACAAATAACAGCGGGGTCCGACTGCACAGCGGTATAACTCGGATTTTCCTTTAGCATATGGCTGCAAACAGACACGTATTCCATACGTAGCCATTGGGCTAAGGGAAATAACTTTGATAAAAAATCAGGCGGCCTCGTCAATCTATGCGAACAGTGGAGACGTCACAAGAATGCCGTCTACGTTTGCTACGCCATTGAAGTTAATCATTTTCTATGCCGTATAAACATGGAAGATAATAAAGAGGTGATTACGTTATTACTGAAATGAAATAAAAAATTTAAAATTGTTTAAATGTTATTTTAAAAATTAATAGTTTTTAAAAATTGTAATATGATCTCAATATTAATATCATGTTAGAATAATAAAATAGAAAAATTACATAATTGTTAATGCGTTGAAACTAAAGTAGCAACAGAAAATAGTTGAATTAATAATATGAGGACATTGTTATTTTAAGAAATAAAGTGATTATTTATTAAATATTAAATTTTATAAATAGTGGTAAAGTTTAGTTGATATTGAGCAATGAGTATTATTATTATTATTATTATTATTATTATTATTATTATTATTATTATTATTATTAAGCTTTAATATCTCACTAGAGATACATTCAGCGTAAAATACATTTTTACCATCAATATATAAAAACATGATGTAATAAACAATTTAGTAAACAGGCATTCCTAGTTTTTTCGATTTAGAGTGCATTGTTTAAGAGTGTTTTTAAAAATTAGTTTATGTATTAACAAATTATTTTACAATAAACTTTTTAGTGTTACACGTTGACCCTTTATGTTATATGAACTTGGAATTAAATACGATAAAGTTGCATAGTAATTTATTCTGCTATTATTGTTAATTATAAAAACTTGTAGATTTTTTTTAGTAAAAAACACTTTCAGTACAACTATTAAACAAATTCTTAATTCATTTTTAAAAAAAATTGTAAAATTGTAAATATTTTAAAGAATGGTAGAAGTATACTACTTATTGTTTTAAAAGTAATAAATATCTTTATTATAAATTATTAAAAAACAACAAAAATGACAATTTTAAGCATTGGGTTCCCTTTATAATTCCAAATAAAAATAATAGAATACGTAAACCGTGAGATTAATTTATTTCGTATATTCTCTTCGGTCACAAACATATAAAGAATCAATATATATATATATATATATACATAAAAATATATGATGTAATTAATTTGACATAATTACTACACATACTACAACATTACTACAACATTCATATGTTAAGTTCACGCTAAATTTAACGAAGTTACAAATTGTTTTTGTGCACACAAAATAGGTATTAATGTGTGAATGTAAAAAGATTCAAGTGTTTTTAACATATTTGCAGTTTGAGCAGTAATCAACTTTTTAAAACAATTATTAAAGTTAACTTGATGTTTTGTTTGAACCAAGTGACGTCATATTGACGAAGTGCACAAACCTTTATTTGAGTTGGACTGTTTTTTGATCCAATTGGGAATGTGTTCTTTGGCCCGTTCAGATAAGCGACGAGTTGTCCGATCAATATATTTCTCACCGCAACTGCAAATGACAATGATTTAATACATTAAATGCAATGCATTACTATATATGCCAAACAAATAACATAATGAAAACATATATATATATATATATATATATATATATATATATATATTAATATCCGGAAATTTCTACTTAACAGATTCTTATAGTATATTTATATTATTTTTTATAATTTTTTAAACTTATATATTACGAAGCACACTGTAATTGTTAAAAACTTGAATATTAATATTTTTTTAGAAATTATTTTTTTTTGTAAAGAATATAAGTGTATGTAAAATGACATTAAATATAAAATAAATAAATATGGGATGCTAATGATCCTGAGGATTTGAGTAATGCTTATAAAGTCTCAATTTTCAATAATTGTGATATTCCTGACTGAAATCTAAAAACTGTATTAAAATATTTACTTTTGATAAAGTTCTAAAAGTAAGTTTTTGTTTTGATCAACCTTTATTAAAAGTTTGTAAATAGTTGTTAATTTTTATACCGTTTAAGTGATGCTAGCTACCAGTTTTAGAAGTATATAGATATAGTTTAAAGTTTTATAGAAAAAACAAGGTAAGTGTTGTGAATTTGTGTTTAATGTAAAAGGGGACGCTAAATAGACAAGTGAAGAAATACCTAAAAATAATATTAAAAAGAGATAATGTTAGATTTGTATATTTCGTAAAAATTCCCAACTAACACTACTTAATAAATTGGTAAATGAACAGATTTTGGTTTTTTGTAAAACAAAGAATTAACTATTTTAATACTATATCTAGTTGTACAAAAACGAAATAAAAACTAAAACTAGGAAGGATTGGTTGTTTTATTTTTAAAAGAGGATAATGTTTAATCTGGTCAATTGATAAGAATGGATTTGAAAATAGGAATTAAAGCAAAAAAATAAACAAACAAATATTTCTGTTAAAAAACCAGAATATTGTAAAAGCATATTAAATACTAAAATCTAGTAGCTGGGGTTAAAAAGTAAAAAAATTAGTTAAGTGACAGCTTAAAGTCCTCCATCTAGACAAAATAATTAAAAGGAAAAACTGAATTATATATATTAAAGAACGAGGAAGGGAAATTAAAAAATCAAAAAAAAAATTAAATTAATATATAAATAAAATTATACTTAATTTATTGTATAAATTTTAAAGTATAAAGGAAAAAAAAGAAAAATCTAATTAAACATTAAAAGTTTATTTCATTGTATAAGTTGTTTATTTTAGATATTTGGTAAATTGCTTTATAATAAATTATGTTTTTTGGAACATGGTATTAATATCATGGTATGTAATATATATATTAAAATACAAAATAATATTTCGTTTTACCATAAAACAGCAATTTAATCAATATTAACCAGAAAATAGTTAAAGATTTAAATCAGCAATGTTTATTTTTTACAATAAATTTTATTTTAAAACAGTAATATAGTTTAATAATGAATAAAAATTACAATAATACTACAGGTTACGGGTTGATACACGAGTTAAGTAGGAGTAAAACTCCTTTTAATCCTCGGTTCTACTTATCGATGATATCAGTAAGATTCAGGGAGAAATATGAAATGAATAGTAGGGTAAAGAGGGATTAGTCACAGAAAAAATATTTAAAATTAAGCCAAAATCAAGGTAGATAGTGGAAATTAACAATGATAGAAAACGAGTAAAAATTAGTAATATACAAAAATAATAATAAAACAAGTTACTTATTACAAAGCAAAAACACTGCAATAATCTTCAAAAAAAAAATGAAGAGAAAAGGATGAATAACTCTCCAACCAATGGACGTGCAGCGTGATGCACGCCTTACCTCGCAAGCGAAATTTAATTAAATAATTAATAACATTTTGTTTTTAATATATATTATATTACATTCACTTTGACGATAATGTGTTTTTAAGAACAACCAATAAAATTCATTTAACCAAGATGATAGCTAGGCCTTATCAATAACATTTTATTTTTAATTAAAAAATTTTTTTAATTTATATTTAAAAAATAATTAAAATTAGTTAAAAAATAATTATTAAAAAAATTAATTATTATAATTGTTTGTTTTTAGTATTTAACTATCATTAACGATTGATACGAATAGCGCATAAGTTCTTACGAAATGGATTTTTTAAATGAACATAGTAAGTTTAATATTTAATTATTTAATTATTTAAAAGATAACATTGATGAAGAAAATGATGAACCCGAGTGCATTAAACGCTGGGCTGCTTCATTTCGTGAACGAATAAGCCAAAAAGATGAAAATGAGCAGAAGATGATTTTAGAAATGGAAGAAAAAGGAATGCAGGTTTGTTTTTATATTAATATTGTTTAAGTAATGCTTAAATTTTATTTTTAACGATTAAAAATTAAACTATGTAATTTATTAGGAATATTGTATTCTTGTGATATTATAACATTAAAATTTAAATGATTTAGTCGTTATTATTTACGTTAACATATTTAGTTTAGTAGAAACGAAATAAGTATACTTTTCGATTAGTTTTGTTTTTATATTTGAAGTTTTATTATAATTATGATTTTAAAAGTTAAATTTAGGCAATCTAAAAAATTAAGTTTTATTAAATTGCGATAAACTATTTATCAGTGTTCGCGATTATTAATTACTCGAATTTACTTTTATTAAATTGTTGCTTAAATTTGAAAATAATTTTAAGATAAGTATAACTTGTCATTTATTTAATTATTTTCTTAGAATTTATTTGCACCTTAAAGTTAAGTTGATTACGACAAATAATTTAAAAGATATATTTGACTCATCTTTGTAATTTTTTTGATGAATTTGAAAAATACTTTTGAAATGGAACAGATTATTCCTAAAGTCATTTTTGTTTTGTGAAAGGTTTTTTATTAAAAATGTAAGGGACAACAGAATTGATAATAATAATTGTTTAATGGTATGTTAAATTTTTAAAATTAGAAAGCGAGTATTATATATATATATACAGTAGATAAACATGCTGTCAAAACCAATATAGTATTATTCATTCGCTTTTGTGACACTAATTATATGGAACACAAATTTTACGAATACATTCGTTAAACATTATTTTAACTGTATGAGAAAAATATTTTATAAAAACTAGGATATTATTATAAAATTTTAATGTAAGTCAAATACAAAAATATTGACATTTAAAAAATATTGAAAAATAAGCAAATTATTTACTAAAATTAAATTTAAAAGAAAATTTGTATACATATATAAAAATAGATAATAAAAGAAAGGTATTTTTAATATTTTAGGTAGTATTCAATAATTTTTAAAATTTTCTCAAAGTGTTCAATGCACGGGTTTCTACTTATTTTAATCTAATATTATGAAATTTGATTCTACATTACTTAATTAATTCTCTGAATTGAACATTTTTATTTCTTAAACCATTTACATTATATTTTTAAAATGTTGTAAAACATTACAATTACATTAAGGATTACGTTATCTGGAGGCAATTGTATAAATATAACGTTTATTTTAGTCTGATTTTCTAATTTATAGGACTAAAATATATTAATTTTAAAAATATAATAAAAATTATTTAAAACTTATTAATTCTTTAAGAATATAAAATTAAGTACAAAATTTATTAGATTAAAGTAAACCTCTAATGGTTTAAAATAACACTAAAATTGATAGTCTTCCATTTTATATTTAATGCTGGACCTCAATGTAATACTCTAGAGTATTGCATTAAATATTACATTAAATAATTAACAAACAATTCTATAGTCTATATTTTAAAAAAGGTAACATAATTTTTATTCCAATTAAAAATAATAGAGGATGTAAACTGAAATAAATTTATTTCGTATATTCTCTTCATTGTCAATATTGCATTTACACATTAAAACCCATTTTGTATGCACAAAAACGATTTCTACTTTTATTAAATTTGGCTTGAACTTAACATAGGCACGTTGCGTATGTGTATGTCTGTGTTGTTATTAATGTTACGTTAATGAAATCACACACACACACACATATATATATATATATATATATACATACATACTGATACTTTGTGATTGAAGGGAATATGCAAAATGAATTCATCTCACAGTTTACATCCTCTATTATTTATAATTGGAATAAAAATTGTTATCTTTTTTAAAATATAAACTAGAGAATTGTTTTTGTTAATTGTTAAATGTAATTTTCAATACAATACTTTAGAGTATTACATTGGGGTCCAGCATTAAATATAAAATTGAAGATTTTATCAATTTTAGTGTTACTTTAAACCATTAGAGTTTTACTTTATTTTAATAAATTTTGTACTTAATTTTATAACATTCTTAAAGAATTAATAAGTTTTAAATATGTTTCTCTGTAATAATATAAAAAATATTAAAATAGGGTCAAAATAGTAGTTGCTTAATGTTGCACTAAAATTGGTAAATTATTGAACATGATGCTCTAGAGCATTGAACAATTAACGAAAATAATGCTCTAGTTTGTATTTTAAAGAAGATAGCATAATTTCTAGTATATATTTGAAATTAATGTTTTTTACTAAAATTTTTTGTCAATTATTTCTTACGGTTTAAGTATTTCCTCTTGTAACAGAATCACAGTTATTTTATGTTTGTAATGTGATGAAATTGAACAAGATAATTTCCAGTTATTTGTTTTAGCGATTTAACTACTTAAGTATTTATTATTCATACTATTTTTTATTATACGGAATATGCTACTTTAACTATCTTCTTAGTCTTTTGAATAATATAATTAGTCTAGAAGCTTCTAAAAGATTTCAAACATTAAAAGTATTATTTGACGTAAAATTAACTGTAGTTATTTTCATGCTTTGAAAACAGGAACTTCACGACTGGGGTGTACACTATCGCGAGTCCTTAGCCCGAAGTGTTAAACTGAGCCGAGCTCACGACAAAGAACTGTTGGAAGCAAAGAAGAAGCTTGAGGAACGCACCAACTATTTGTCAAACACCAATGCCAATGATAAATGTTTGTGGGAAAGTGTGTGTCAATTGTGCAACTTTGTAAGTAGTTCGGAAAATGAAATTATTTCCAATGGCATAGCACCTACTGATCGTCAAAATCAAAAGGATTTAAACCGCATGCGTGACTTGTTATTACAATTGAAAAAGAATCCACCAGCAATTCAACCACAGCAACCGAAAATCAATGCTCACTAGAGTTTAAATTTCCGTTTTGTGATGTGTGCAATAAATATAATATTCATATGTACATGCAACTCATTCCACTGCTTCTATTTATAGTAAAATTCATCAAGTGGCCTATTTGTATTTTTTCGTATATTGTGGCCAAGTGACTGAATGGTGAAAATTCTGGTCTCTAGACTAAAAGGTACATTATCAATCCATTAATTATCACTTCTTGTTTTTTCTTGGGAAACTCAATAGTTTTACAGTTGTTACAATTACACACATACAATATCGTCTAACGATGCAGCCACACAACACCAACCTAGCTATTACTACTGAGGTTTTGATGGATGAACTATTTGCTTAGATTTTGTACTCGACGAACAAGTGTAATGGAATAATTTTGAATTGGGTGTCCATTAAGTTTTGTTATTTTTACTCGTTTCGATGCATACAAAGGTTGTATTTTAAAAATTTAAATAGAAAAACGTACTTTCGAATTATTTAAAATGCGCATTTAAGAACATAGAGCAGTGTTGTATTTATGCAAATAAAGTTGAGTGTGTTTACAATCAATCAATGAATGTAGCTTTATTTGTCTACAGTGGTTTGTTAGTGTGCTAGTCAACTGCCTACAATGATCATTTTTAGCATTATTCGAATTTATAAAAATACAATGTCTAAACACACTTAGGCCGATTAACTTCGGATATTGGTTAGTTAGTAAGAAGATAAATCATTTCAGCTGAAATGAATGTAAGTTCTTCTCCCTATTTATCATTGCCTAAGCTGTTTTGTTAGAGATACATTGGAATATATTAACTATTGTAACCGATATCAAGCCTATGTTGATATAAGAGGACAGTTTAAAAGGTGCATTAATGGGCAAATCCTAGACTTAATAAATTTGGACAGACATTGTAGCACGCGAACTCAGATCTTTTATTTATGCTAAACCTCCTCGTCCGTTTTCAGTTAATAGAGACTACTGGAGGGCTGTAATTCGGGATGTGATTAACATTTAAAGTTAGCATGTCTCAAGTATTGTTCATTAAGTGCACATTGTAAAAGTTGATTTTTTACAGACTTGGGCGGGGGTTGTTAATCCTCGATGATGATGAGTTCAAAAGGTGGGAATAGCAACCATATCCTACATAAATTTGAATACAATCAAGTGATTGTTTTTGTCACCAACGGACTGACAAAACCCAAAACTAAATATAAAATTGTATTATCAAAAACAGGTCAAATGTTAGAAAGGGTGTTTGGGGGGAAGGGGCAGGTTAATTCCAACTTTCGAATTAGACAGTATCAGCAGCTGTTGATTCTTCTGCGACTTTTTCGTTCGGAACCATTTCAACTTGGTCGTTGGATTCCGTCAACTCTTCGGACTCCATCGGTTCGCCACTGTCCGTTGTTGTTGCTTGTTCATAGTCGGGGTTGGGTATGGTTTTGTTTACGGCCCAAACCTATAGATTACACATTAAGGCAATTATTATCGTTCTTATATCATTAATATCATTATTATTGGTGAAAAACGGTTAACACAATAGTAGTTCAGTTGCTTGATACCAAATACTACTACTACTACTACTAATAGATTACACATTAAGGCAATTATTATCGTCCTTATATCATTATCATTATTATTTAAAAAAATGAGCATGGAGCGCAATAAGACAATAATTAGAGTAAAAAATAACAAAATCTCGTAATTCAAAGAGAACATGAAACAACAAAATGTTTCCATGTATTTGAACATTCTACCAAACGTTTTGCTTGATCCCCCATGAATCATTCATGTCAATTAGATTTTCCAAAATAGTTCTTAGCCAAGTTTTCAGTGGTCTGCCAACATTTCTTTTACCATTAATAATTGTTCATTCCAAAACCGTTCTTGCTGGTCTTTCGAGCGGTAAACTTACAATTTGACCAAGTAATTTTCTTCGTCTAATTGTAATGATGTCATGGAGTGAACGAGAGTCAGTTTTTCTTATGATCTCATCATCTGAAATGTGATCGCGCCAGGTAATCTTTAAAATACTTATAAGACACCGGCGATGAAAAATATCCACCATCTTATCAATCTTATCCGTTTGTTTCTACGTTTCACTCCTATATATTGCCGTAGGAATGATTATTGATGCGTACAAACGAAGTTTCATCTTCAGGCGAATGGAAGAACATGACCATATTGATTTGAGTCTATGGAAGACTGACATTGCCTTTCCAAGTCTGGCTTATACATTCATTTCGGTTTTTCCGTCTTTACCAATGATGCTTTCCAGATATGTAAAGAAATCAATATATTATCAATTAATCTTGATGGGCCAATCATTGTTTGACTTAGTGCACAACACTTTTGTCTTTGAACAATTAATCCGTAGCAAACGTTCTTGGCACCACTGTTCGTAAAGATTAACACGTGATTTTTTGTAGGAGTTATTTCCCTTGGTCCAACATCTACATGTTATTATCGTAATTAAAAAGCCATTTAAGACGATCATTATCAATAAACCGCGTGTTCCTCTATAAAAGGAGCGTTTGATCAATTAAAAACACCATCAGTTGGCCATATATGATATTTTTATATCCTCATGCAGTCTCGCGTATCGTAACTTTGAACCGCCTGAACACCAATTTGAAGAAAAGGAAACGAGATGAGAAGCGTGCTTGGGACGATGTCAACACCATTTTGACTTCATCATCATTATCGGGGATAAACACCCCCCACCGGTTATTATCACCAGGGTAGTCCAAAAACCAAAATGTTTACAAAAACGTCAACTTTTGCAATGTGTACTTAAAGAACGACACTTGAGGTGTGCTGACATTAAATGTTAATTACATCCCAAGTTAAACTCCTCCAATGATCTCTGTTGGCTGCATAGGGTAAACAAACGGACGTCCATTTAAGTAATTCATTTGGACAAGGGGGCTTAGCATAAATAAAAGGACTGAGTTCGCATACTACAATGTCCGTACAAATTTGCCGTTGGCTGTCTGGCCTTCTTT
>JAKXYG010000107.1:230000-247788 GCA_025895645.1 Cardicola forsteri
TCAATATGAGATGAAACAAGAATTGATTAACACTCAACATTTCAAACCGTTTGGATCACATTCACGTGAAACAACGTTAATGCCCCCATATTGTGAAGATTGAAAGCGTGTGTAATAATAAAATAATGGTGCTATCTGAAAAAGGCAGATTCTAACTTTGGGGCATATAAATGAAAGTAAACAGCCAAATGCATGATATAGCGTTCAATCTCAAAACACGTTTGCTTTGAAAAGTACAGAGCAACAAAATTGTTCTATAAAAGTGTACACTAAGATCCTGCATATTAAAGTTTAAACTTTTATGCGAATTTTGCCAGGCGCTGTTATTTTAATTATGCTATCACTTCCCTATCGTAGTACATGGGTTTGAATCTCAACGCCAGTACTAAATGCTAATTCTCGTCTACTATAATCATGAGGATGCTCATAAAGTCTCAATTTCCAATTATGGTGATATTCCTGACTGTTCATCTTCCACGTGGTGCATCCTGGACTAGGTGCTCCTAGGCATCTAAACTAATAACAGCAGGGTCCGAGTGCACAGCGGTATAACTGGGCTTCCGTTACGGCCAGTAGGTGTGAACATACACACAGGATACTTAAAAGGTGTCTAAAGGTATACGTATACCATATATAGCCGTTGGGCTAAGGGATATAACCCCGACAAAAATCAGGTGGCCTCGTCAATCTTTGTTAACAATGGCGCCGTCACAAGGATGCCGTCTACTAGCTACGTTTGCTACGTCCATCAAGCCATCGAAATTGATCATTGAACATGCTGTACAAATATAGAAATGTTATGAAGAGGTAATCGCGTTACCAACCAAAATGAATGAATGCAATTAAAGCGAAGGTCTGAAGTTAGCATTGGTAGCAGTAGTGTAATTGGGTGTATATATTTTGCAATTGGAATGTGACTTTTTACTCTATAATCGCTTTACATTTAGAAAACTTTTGACCTTCATATTGTTGGACGAAAGACGAAACACATGATGACATTAAAGAAGGTAGCAATGTCATCAACTTCAATAATATATATATAATTCCGCCTAATTTGGATGAGAAATCTAGCCAGTCCCAAGCCTGGATAAAGGAGGAGGGTTTGAGCGCGCAAGGTTAGCAACCTGGCCTATGTAAAATATGTATACTGCTACAGAAACAATCAAGAGGATGCCATTCCGGCAAATAACGGTTGCTTTTGAAATGCAATTTATACAACTTCTTATAGTGTGTGTGTACAAACAAAGCAAAAGGGTTTTGCATAATATATATATATATATATAGACAAACTCACCATGTACGCGGGATTGTCAGACAAAAAAGCCCTTTCTTCACTAGTCAAATTGGCAGGCCTAATTTTGCGACTGTAAATGCGCATTTCGCCTCTCAACGACCGAGAAATTATATTGTGAATGTTGTTGCCCTTCTTTTTCTGGTCGGCCTTCAAATATTGGCGCTTCGATCGAAAAGCACCATCGATGGTATTCAAAAACCACGACAAGAATTCGACCGAATCGCCTTGCTGCGTTATTTGAAAGCGCTTTTTGCTGCACAAAACGACAGCCTACATGTAGAAATGTTAATAAAAGTAGACAATGCAATAAGTAAATTTTCCCATTCATCGTGGTCGGTGACGTCTTCATTATTTCTATATTTATGCCCTGGAAGCACCGCGTGGGGGGGCGGGCGGAACAGTCAGGAATATCATTATCATTGGAAATTGAGACTTTATGTAGGCATTACCCAAATGCTCAGGATCATTAGCATACCAATCAATAAATGAATCTATAAATTCTAACAAATGGATTTCACAATACGTTAATCAACAGCAGCAGTTGATGATAGTCACCTGTTCGTTAGCTTTGAAGGCTAACTATTGTTATAATCATAATCAGTTGGGATGCCTACGATTTTGGAAAACTCTCATTTAATTATGTAGTATCCAGTTTTGAGTTGCGTATGCTAAAAAGATCTGCGCCAATAGAAGAGTTGAGTAATGCCTATAAAGTTTCGTGTGTGTGCTGCATTCTGGACTGACTCGTGGCAATTAGGGATCGAATGCATAGCGGTATAACTAGAAGTTTATATCGGCGGATGGATGCAAGCATACACTCGGAATACTTAAAGGGTATCTTAAGGCATACGTATATATATATATATATATATATATATATATATATATATATATATATATATATATATATACCATATGTAGCCTTTGAAGTTGCACAACACCTATTATGCATCCTCCGTGTCAAGGGATTGGATGAAAAAGATCAGTAACCTTCAATTTCATAATCTTCCTTCATTGGTATCGCGACAACTAAGATTGGGCTGGTTTGGACACGTTCTTCGTAAAAATCCTGATGCAATCTCACGCATCGTAACCCTGGCTTGTTCAAATGCCGATTGGAAGAAGAGGAAAGGTGGTCACAAAACGAACTTGGATGGATGCTGTTCGGAACGATATTCACACAATCTTGGCTGGCACTTGGAAACAATAACTAAGTCGATGGAATGACATATCCCTACACGCCTTTCAAAACCGTGAGCAATGCAAAGGGATTATTCGAGATGCTATGCGAATTTGGAATTAATGAAGATGTGGCTTTGCCACTAACTTTTATTAATGCAGCCTTTGATAACAGTGGCGCCATCAGAAGGATTTCGTCTATCATTCAAAAAACCTCGTTATTATTCTCCGTTTATTACGGTTATTAAAATTATTTGAGTAGATCGCTTGGTATAAAGAAGTGACCAAATCACTAACAACATCTAATATCAAACACGATACAGAATAGTAACATCAAAAAACAAGGCTGCTAACTGCAAAGTTTGACCACAAAGCAGCGGTTGGATCAGGATTAACAACAGATTCAAATCCCTCTAATCCTATCGGCAATTATACACGGTCTGAAGTTAGCATTGGTAGCAGTAGTGTAATTGGGTGTATATATTTTGCAATTGGAATGTGACTTTTTACTCTATAATCGCTTTACATTTAGAAAACTTTTGACCTTCATATTGTTGGACGAAAAACGAAGCACATGATGACATTAAAGGTAGCAATGTCATCAACTTCAATGAATATATATATATATATATATATATATATATATATATATATATAACTCCGCCTAGTTTGGATCAGAAATGATTTAATCTAACCAGTCCCAAGCCTGATAAAGGAGGAGGGTTTGAGCGCGCAAGGTAGCAACCCGGCCTCTGTAAAAAGTTTATACTGCTACAGAAACAATCAAGAGGACGCCATTCCGGCAAACAACGGTTGTTGTGTGTGTGTGTACAAACAAACTCACTTGAAGAAATTCGTGAGGAGAAACGTGAGTTTTAAAATTTTTAGGATTCCAAATCTTTCTCAAAAGTTCGCCGAAACGTCGAATCAACAATGTCGTTGGATCAGCAGTTCCCACATATATGTAGGAATAATTGTCCTCATTGAGGAAAAAATTTCTCAAAGGACTGATATGACTTAACAACTGAAGAATTACGTTACAATAGTCATTTGCCTAAAATAAAAAAACTAATTAACATTATCAACTTATTTAAGCATATATATAATCATCATCAGGAATAAACACCCCCCACCGGCTATTATCACCCAGGATAGTCCAAATTCCAAAATGTCTACAAAAACACCAACTTTTGCAATGTGCATTTAATGAACAATCGTTGAATTGTGCTGACTTTAAATGTTAATTACATACCGAGTTAAACCCTTCCAGTGATCTCTATTAGCTGCAAACGGTAAACAAATGGACGCCCAATTAAGTAATTCACCGGTTATTAAATCTAGCATATATATATATATATATATATATATATAAGCATGGAGTAAAGATATTCTTATGTAATATTTGGAGTCATTTATTGTCCTAAAGTTCCCTTAAGGATAAAAGGCTTAAACTATTTTGTATACAGCTAGAAAAATACACAAACATTTGTAAACATTGTAAACAAATAGCGGATAAATAATAACAAGGTAAGTTAGTAACTAAACATGATTTTTTAAGAGGTAAACCACTGGTTCCGTAAAACAGGACTTATCAGTAGGGTATCTTGTTACATAGGGCCAACTGCACCAATAGTTGATTCCACATGTGAGTGATCCTGAGAACGGGATGCTAATGATCCACTAGGATTTGAGTAATGCTTATAAAGTCTCAATTTCCAATGATGGTGATATTCCTGACTGTTAGTCCTCCACGTGGTGCATCCTGGACTAGGTGCGAACAGTGGCGACGTCACAAGGATGCCGTCTACTAGCCAAGAAACTTTGTTATTCTTCCACGTTTGTCTACGTTTGTGAAGTCATCGAAATCGATCGTTCTACATGTCGCATAAATATGGGAAATAATGAAGAGATGACCACGTCACCAACCAAAATGAATGAAAAATGAAATGAATCCTGAGAATTTGAGAAAAGCTTATAATCTCAAATGCTAATGACGATGATATTCTGCTAACTGTTTCTCCTCCATGTTGTTATTCGCACACACATGTATAATGCTACAATGACTGTTACAATACTGTCAAGTTGTCCAAACCTATACGAAAACCGATGAACCTGCAAAATCCACTTTCAGACCCGACGTCGAGTTCTTATCAATAGGTCATATATTCTCGAACCCTTTGCATATTCAAATACAATCATATGGGGATGATAATTGAAACTTTATAAGCATTACTCAAATCCTCACAATCATTAGCATCCCAATAAATATCTGAATAAACTATCACTATGTCACCAACCACAAGTCACTGTTACACGTTGCTACAAGTAAATTATCTAAATGTTTCTTATTATACAATAAGTTAGTAGCAAATACAAAAAATTAAGTTAAAGTTACTTTTAATATTTCAAATGCTTATTTTTACCAATTATTGTATCTAATTCCTAGATAAAATGTATGGACCGACACAAAAATATGAAGAAATCTACCTTGATATTATTCAAACCAATAATTCCAGGATAGTACGTCAAACCGTTGTAAGCTCGCACCATTCGAGTATTCGTATCTAATAATTTTATATCTGAATCCTTGAACGTGGGATTTAAAAGATAAGTAATATCTTCCAAAGATCCATCGCAAATTACATAATCATCGGGCAAACAATAAAAGCGATGAGTTTCAAGATTTAGAAAGACATGATGCCCTTCACTCACACTGTGAGTGTAGGCGTGTGTAGTAAATCCACGGCCCTAAAATAGAAAAAAAGCATATTGATATGTACATCTAATCATGATCAAATGAGATATTTTATACCTACGAGAGCGTATGGAAGTGACGATTATCACTGTTATTGAAAATGGAAACTACATAGATATATGATTTTCGATAGCGTCAAATTATAGTTAGTAAAATAATTATATTATTATAATATTATTGATTGTTTACGTAAAGTAAATTTAGCATTCTTGAATACATAAACATGTTTATACAGTATTAGCATAAGCAGAAAAGAGTTGAAAAACGAAATAATATAAAGTTATTCAATAGTCGCAAAATTAAAATGATAAAAAATACTTCAGTTAGTAAAAATAGTTATAGAAAAGTTATTAACATGGTAATAATCTGTGCCTATAAAAAAACTTATTTACGATAAAACGTTTATTAAAAAAAATTACATCTTTATTATTAATTCTTTATCCGTCCAAAAAGTTTGTTTAAGTTTCCAGTGCTTTACAATCGTTAAGTGAAGCGCGCGTCATGCTGCACGTCAAGTGGGCGTTATTTTATATTCTCTTTTTATCTCTTTTAAAGATTACTACATTGCTTTTGTATTCAGGTTTGTACAAAAGTTAAATAGGAGAAAACTCCTTTCAATACTGTAATACTCTGTATTACAAAACTTATTTATTACTTGTTATACATTTATCACTTATGCTTACTAATAATAATTTAAAACATTATCTATGGCACTATATTTCTCTGTTTTTCATCTTAATTTTCAAAAGTTTTCTGCCACAATTTACTCCTTTTACCTCATCCCCAAGTATCTACTCCACTGATACATCAAAACCAAATACCAAAGGACGTTTTTGACTACTTAACTCATGTAAAATCTTTTAATCATCAAAAGTTTCTTTATTTTTGATGAGGTAATGTTGTAATCAGCATAAGCTTGGAGCAAAATTTATGGTACTTTCTCCAAAAATGCAAATCAAGTGTTGATTTAAAAAGTACACTATAAACGTTTTTACCATAATACAATGTTTAATAATAAAATAAAATATGCATTTAATAAAACAACTAATTTAAAGATAAAAAAACAACAGTTCAAAATTTATCACGTATTAATAAGTTTAAAATAATATACCTAATCTGATATCACTCATTTAGTCTGTTCATTGTAAAAACAAATTAATTAAAATATGTAAATAAATTATAAAAATTTCATGCTAACAATAAAAAATGTTTCACTATAGTTAACCAAATTAGATAATCACAGAACTATAATTCATAGTAGACGTACTTGAAAATATTTCCCACACACTAAACAAGCGTAAACATTTAAATGTGATAAAGACACAGAACACAATTTTTCAAAATCAAAATCTAACATATTTCTATTAATAGTATCTAAATAGGGGCATGTTCGGCTTCTAATATCTTCAACATGATCTTCACTTGACTAAAACAAATAAATAAAAAAATCCTCACTTCAGCATATTTAACTCTTTTTAAATCACCATTAAAATCTGTTTCTGGTTTCCTTTTTTGTGTTGCGATTGAAGCTACTGATCGTGGCTTAAAGACCTCTGAAGTCATAATTACGAAATTATTTATTTTCCGCTCGGAAAACCTATTTAAATGACCTACGTTTGTGAAAAAATTAATCAGTACACAAACTGATAATTTAATTTATAATAATTTTAAATATTTTTTTAATAAAAATGTTAGTTTTTAAATTTTATTTTTAAGTTACAGGTTTCTCTTGGTCCTTGGTTCAATACAGGTTTACAGGTTCACAAAGCGAGGTGAGGCGCGCGTCACGCTACACGTCCATTGAAGCGTTATTCATCCTTTTTTCTTTTCTTCTTTTTTGATAATTATTGCAGTGTTTTTGCATTGTAATACGTAACTTGTTTTATTATTATTTTTGCATATTTATAATTTTTGCTCGTTTTCTATAATTGTTAACTACCTTGATTTTATCTTGATTTCAAATATTTTTTCTGTCACTAATCCCCCTTTACCTCACCATCTATTTCATTTTTCTCCCTGAAAATTTGAGACAATTTGAGAACCGAGTACTAAAAGGCGTTTTGGCCTACTCAACTCGTGAAAAATCCTGAATACAGGTTTACAGGTTTATACACGAGTTGAGTAGAGTAAACTCCTTTTGATCTTCGGTTCGAATTATCGATAATATCAGTAAGATTCGGGGGAAATATGAAATGGATGGTGAGGTAAAGGGGGATTAGTCACAGAAAAAATATTTGAAATCAAGATAAAATCAAGGTAGATAATGGAAGTTAACAATTATAGAAAATGAGCAAAAATTACAAATATAAAAAATAAATATAACAGGTGCCTATTACAATGCAAAAACACTGCAATAATCTTCAAAAAAGAAGAAAAGAGAAAAGGATGAATAACGCTCCAATGGACGTGTAGCGTGACGCGCGCCTCATCTCGCGAGTATTAGAGATAAAAAAATACAATAGAGATAAATAAAATAGGAAAAAGAAACTAAAAATATTAAAAATATATAAATAAAATTATAAAAATAATAATTACCATAGGCTAGTTTGAATACCCAAAGGGACGATGTTACAACAATGTGCTAGGGTAGATTATTCCACGTAGAAATGACTCTGTATGTAAAATCATGGAGACGTAAACGAGATGTAACTCTATGTATTTTTATTTTAAAAAATTGTCTTTAAAAAAATTGTTTTAGGTTTTATGTTCAGGTTTGTACACGAGTTAAGTAAGAGAAACCCCTTTTGATTGTCGGTTTTGAAAAAACCAGGAGAACTTACCTGCACGGGAAAGACAAAACTAATTAGGACCAATACTCAGAGTATTGACCAATTCAAAATTAAACAAAATTAAACTTTTAGCTGAATTTCAGGATTTTAGGATCTTTTACAAGTTGAGTAGGCCAAAACGCCTTTTAGTACTCGGTTCTCAAATTGTCTCAAGTTTTCATGGGGATAAATGAAATGGATGGTGAGGTAAAGGGGGATTAGTCACAGGAAAAATATTTAAAATCAAGATAAAATCAAGGTAGATAGTGGAAGTTAACAATTATAAAAAACAAGCAAAAATGATAAATATACAAAAATAATAATAAAACAAGTTACGTATTACAATGCAAAAACACTGCAATGATCTTCAAAAAAGAAGAAAAGAGAAAAGGATGAATAACGCTCCAATGGACGTGTAGCATGACGCGCGCTTCACCTCGCCTATTAAAGTAGAAATCATTCTACCCACGTATTTATTTGAACTAATTTAGACATTTTACGGCATGATGTAACTCAAATCATGGTAATTTTTAATTATTATTTTTCTGAATCACATGTTTACTATCTTGACTATATTTATATTTATTATCATATGATATTCTATTTCACTTTGTTATCATTATTTGTACTACTTTTTATTTGTAATTTTGTTATTTTATTTATTTGTATTGATGGTGAAAATGTATTTTTTGCGCTGAATGTATCTCCCTAGTGGGATATTAAAGCTTAATGTAATAATAATAATGTATCTCAAATTATAAAAATTAGCAAAATTAGTAAATATATAAAAGTAATATTAAAGGAAGTTTCGTATTACAATGCACAAATACTATAATAATCTTTAAAAAACAAAAATCAAAAATATAATATAATGCCTCACTTGCCCTACCACGCGAGTTTTTAAAAACAAAACAAAAAAGTAATCTAATTGCTCGGTATGTAAGAGCTTACACAATAAAATAAGGTAACCCCAAAGCCTTCTATCTTGTAATAAGAAAAGTTTCTTTTTATATATAATTTATATCCTGTTGCAATTGTTCAGAATTAGTACCCTGAATTATGACATAATTACTCAAGATCAATTTATTGGATTGAATAATAAAAGGTAAGTAAATGATATAAATAGTAAATAACAATGAAACTAGAACAGACCTTTGGGAGATGAAATGTTGCCTAATATTAAACTATATTGGTGATTTGGGAGGAATTCTTGAATCCGATCAAGGGGTAGAGGACTAATTACAAAATAGTGTAACTTACCAAGAAATACAAAGTGAGAGACTTTCTTGCATGTTTTACAGAAGTTAAAGTAGATAACATCAACCGAGGACAAATGGTCTAGCATGCTGGAGAGGTTATTAGCAAATGTTATTAGACTAGAGAAATAAGATTTCCATTACATAAATTCATTTTGAGCTGGTTTATGAGGTTATTAGCTATAATAAAATTTACTAAATAAAACTTAATAATTTTTAAAAATGTTTTACCAGGTGCAAACAGTATGCTTATCAATTTATAACTATCTAGTTTAAACATACATTTATAGATAAACCGGATAACCGATAATTTACTCCAATTTATGGAAAGATTAAATAAGTGTGTAATAAAGGAACTAGCGTAAACGCAAATTTCCCAAGGACTCTAAACTAGAAATTGTAAGCACTCTGGAAAGTAGATTTTAGCTTAGGGGGTATTTAACGGACACCCAGAGAGTAATTTAGGCTCTGTAGCAATGACAATTAGCAAAGAAAATTGGAACTAAAAACAATAAATAATATTATTTTATTTTATTACAAAAATAGCATTAATTTCTTGAAACAATATTCTTTAACTATTATCATTTTTGTTTAAAAGTTTCAATGACTTGTCGATTAAAACGGTTATATAAACACTTCATTATTTACATCCGCTCTAATCTAGTCGTTTGTCAAATCGCCCCACTATCCAATTAGTAATATCAGTTACGTAGATTCCTTGAGTCAAAAGTACTTAAGCTCTGTGTGTAGACCATTACAGTAATTTGTACTAAAGATAGATTTGAAATCGTTTCTAAAAGCATTTCCACAGTGGTCTAGTAGTACAGCGTTTAATTTGAACCTGGGTGGGCATGGGTTCTAATCTTACCACCGGTACTAAAATGAGGGCCCACGTTCGGCTTCACTAAAATGTTTATTGTTAAAAAATGTTTCCCGTCGAACATTAAAAGTAGTAAACATAAATAAATAAAATAAATAAAAAGAAATAACAGTCGCCAAAAATTATTTTCATAACTTTGAATTATTTGTAAAAGCATGTACTTAAAAAATAGATTTAATGTTATATTACACATATTTATAATCTAATTTTTAATAAATAAGTTTTATTGATTAAGAAAAAACAAATATATTGTGTGTGTGTGAAGAAACAATCAAGGGAAATTAAAAATCTGTTTATAATAATGGATAAAAAATTTAAATAACTGAATGAAAATTTAATAAACTTAATAATATGTGTATAAACTAAAATATAATTAATTTATCTAAATTTAAGTTTAGAAATAAACTTTTAATTACAATTTTTAATTTATGTTTTAAAAATTCAAACGTTAATTTACTTAAAAACATTGCTTAACACTTAAAATAACTTTATATATTTTAACATGCAAAACCGATAAATTGTAATTTGAGTTTATATTTTACTATTTAAAAATAATTGTTAATTTTTAAATAATTTATTAATAAATAATATTGTATGCCTAAAAATTGTAAACTGTTTTATTCAATTAAACTGAAAAAATAATTAAAATTATAATAAATGTAAGCAAAATCAGCACCTTATGTTTGTCTTTCAACTTTGTATGTTTTTATTTTAATGAAATTAGATAGTAAAATTACAAAAATAAAAACACAATACTAGTTAAAAGTGGAAATAAAAAATATTTAATTAAAATTATTTATTTTACAAATATTTATATATGCCATATTTATCTAAATTACTTTTCCACAGGTATATTTGTTTGAACTAATTTGTACATCCTACTCCATAACTCCGTAACTTATTTAAAATATAACGGTTTCGATTTTTTTATATACAATATATTATTGCATGTATACACATTGTTTATCATATAATTTTATATAGTATAGTATTTTGTTTTTATTATTTATGCTGTTTCTTTTGTTGTAATTATTTTATCTGATTAATGACAAAAATATGTTTATGTGTTGAATGTTTTTCTAGTAAGGTATTAAAGTTTAATATACAAATATTAATAAAATAGAAAACGTTGTCAATAATAATAATAATAATAATAATAATAATAATAATAATAATAATAATAATAAATGTTATTTATTATAGCGCTAAACTAACATGTTTTTGACAAATAATTTGTATGACCAGCATTCTAGAATTAACAAATTTACTTATAATTTTAAATTATTCATGCAAATATTCCAAACAATTTATTTAAATCTTATTTCACTTTAATCAATATTTTGGTTTAATAGATAGTTAATTAGTTAAACATTAACACAACAATTTTGTGTTTTTAAATTTTAAATTATAATTTACGTTTTTTTGTAAATGTTTTACCGGGGTGGTCTAGCAGTACAACATTCGATTTGGACTTCTGTGGGCATCGGGGTTTGAATTCAACCACCGGCCGACTAAAATGCAGGCCCACGTTCGGCTTTGCACAAAATGTTCACAGCTAAAAAATGTTTCTCGTAAAACATAAAATAAAATAAAATAAAAATGTTTACTACTAAAGATAGTTTAGTGAACTGACTCCAAATTGCCTCGGTTCACTAAATGCGAGATGGGGCGGTTTGAATGTGACAAGCGGCGTTGCTTGTCGTCGAAGGTTGCGTTGAGTATGGAACTAGTCGTAGTTTCCTCCCAATATCTTACGTTGTACTGATTACTTATAGTAATGAATGAGAACGCAAAGACTGGACCGGGAAACGTTTATTACCAAATTACAAGATCGGATTTTGGGAAGGACCAAGATGAAAACCAAAATGGAACAGAATAATAGCAGGAAACGGAAGTTATCAATGGCGTAGGAACGGTTGTATTTATAGCCGTTCCCACTGGTATGTACCATTGATACATTCAAACAAAATTGTCAATACTCGAAGAAAATTAATTGTCAAAAATTAAATGTAATTTTTGATGAAATAAAATAATATTGTTTATTATTTTGGACTTCGAAATATCTTCGTCGATTTTCACCGCTACAATAGCATAAAGCAACAAAATAAATTAAAAACATTACAAAATAAAAAAGTCTTTTGTATAAGAGAATTAATAATTTTGTTTTAATCAGATTTAAAAACAAAAACTAGGTTTAAATATTATTACAAACAAACCCGATTTTAATTAATATAAATTGTAATAAAATTTTATTTAAATAAAATAAATAATAACAACCATAGTTTATTCTAATTATTTAAAAATTTAAATAATTATACAACTGCTTTGGTCGGTCCTGGACTTGTGTTGAATAATGACGAGTGATGAAGCAATTTTACATTTTCAAAAACTATAATTTTGCTAAATAAGTGATAGAGAAACTTTAAAAAAATATTCATTATCATATTCATTTTGTTCACATTATTTGTACTACTACTTTTATAATCTTGCTGTTTTATTTATTTATTTATTTTTATTGATGATCAAAATATATTTTTTAGGCTGAATGTATCTCTGGTGAGATATTATTTTTATTGATGATCAAAATATATTTTTAAGGCTGAATAATAATAATAATAATAATAATAATTAATAATAATAATAATAATAATAATAATAATAATAATAATAATAATAATAATAATATAATAATAATAATAATAATAATAATAATAATAATAATAATAATAATAATAATAATAATAGTGATACAACAGCCACTAAAAATTATAAAAATAAAAAATATTTTACTTGTTAAATTTTCTCTTAGAGAGGAAGATATTTAACTTGACCATATATGGTTTTTTGAAATATGTATATAAATGAATATTTACTATATAATTTTGACTAATTGGTATATAAAAATATTTTAAAAATGTTTAAAACCTATTTATATTTGGGCATTTTGTATTAAAATTTATGTGTTTATAAAAGTCTTTCACGTTTATTCGTGTTTTATTTTATTTATATATTTATTTATTAACTGCCAATGTGTTGTTTTTTTAATAAAAATAAATATTTATTAATATTAAAAATTGTTATTTTTGCAGTGTCTGCTAAAATTATGTCAACTTTGCATTTTGCATTAATTAATATTAATTTGTTGTTATTTTTTTACAAATTAACTCTATTTTATTATTTTGTAATAGCAAACATTTTTCCACTTGGTAGCTCATGCATGAATTAACAAAAAGGTTAAATAAAAGAAAATAAAAATGTGTTTAATTGTTTGTAAACAGTTGTAAAACATTAGCAGTATTTTATTTTCCTGTATTTTCTAATACTTCCAAATGGAGATTGTGTTTAAATAAAACCATTGTACAAACAGAAAATTAATTTGTTCTACGGTGTTCTATGATGTTTATATTTTTAAAATATTTTTTTTGTTTTACTTCTGATCATTGTGTTTTTGATGAGCACCTCTAAACATTTTCCATTCCTCCGACTTACTGTAAGCATTCATATATATATATATATATAAATATCAAAATTAGTGTCAATATTTAAAAATACTTACGTAATACGTAGATAGAAATATGTACGTTCGTTTTTTTTAATTTGCAGATTTTATAATTGTTTTTTTTTCCAATGTGCAATGCAAAAGTAAATAAATAGATTGCTATTATTAGTACGCCAAACTCCATTGTAACCAGTTCCCAAATCTGGTTGATAAAGAAAAACAGTGCAAGGTTGGCAACCTGTTTTAAAAAAAAAACATGTTGTCAAAGGAACAACAACAGGACAGCATTCCATATAAACTATGGAATATAAACTGAAAGTAAATAGATATTGATAATCGAATTGAGTATAAAAAGTTGAATGCCACAATTACGTGATCCAAACGACAGGATTGAGTAAAAGTCGAAAGGATGTTCAACCTTGAATTAAATGAAGATAATTGCTTTTTCATATTATACGTTTACCGCCTCAAAAAACCAGTAAAAACGGTTTTGCAATAGACAATTGAACACGTCTCAGTGATATCAGTTCTAGTATTGGCTTACGGATTAATTGTTCAAGGACAAAAGTATTGTGCACCAAGTCAAACAATGATTTGCCCATCAAAATTAGTGGACAAAATATTGATACTGTTGATTCCCTTATATATCTGTGAAGCATCATTGGTAAAAACGGAAAAACCGAAATGAATGTATAAGCCAGACTTGGAAAGGCAATGTCAGTCTTTAATAGACTCAAATCAATATGGTCATGTTCTTCCATTCGCCTGAAGACAAAACTTTGTTTGTACGCATCAATAATCATTCCTACGGCAATATATGGGAGTGAAACGTAGAAACGAACGGACAAGATTGATAAGATGGTGGATGTTTTTTATCGTCGGTGTCTTATAAGTATTTTAAAGATTACCTGGCGCGATCACATTTCAAATGATGAGATCATGAAAGGAACTGACTCTCCTTCACTCCATGACATCATTACAATTAAACAAAGAAAATTATTTGGTCAAATTGTACGTTTACCGCTCGATAGACCAGCAAAAACGGTTTTGGAATGGACAATTATTAATGGTAAAAGAAAGGTTGGCAAACCACAAAACACTTGGCTAAGAACTATTCGGGAAGATTTAATTAAAATGAATGTTTTATGGGATCAAGTAAAACGTTTGGCAGAATGTTCAAATACGTGGAAACATTTTGTTGTCTTATGTTCTCTTTGAATTACGAGACTTTGATGTTGTTATTTTTTGCTATAATTGTTATCTTATTGCCCCATGCTCATATTTTTTAAAGCAAAATGGTTTTATAATAATAATAATAATAATAATAATAATAATAATAAATATATATACATATACAGGGGCTAAAATAAAAGCTGTCAAAATTAACACATTAAAATTGATTAAACTTCCTCACATCACTTAAGAATATTAGACACATCAACATTTTACTAAATTAACCCTTAGACATCACATTAGCAATACCAATAATTAAAACAATAAAAATATTTCTTTTTTACATATAACATTACCAAATTCCCGCTTGGACTAAAAACCCAGAATTTACACATTTTGACAAAATAAAAATACTACCATATTGTTTGCTTAAAAATAATTTATATTATAAAATATGGACATATATAGATAAGGGACATTGTCAATTTTACAAATTTAGTAGTTCAGTGAATAACTATGTTTTTCTATAACTTCTTTTAAATGCTTTGGGAAAAAATTAACCAAATTATTAATATAATTTTGTCGAAGTCAATTGTTCAACACATCATCAATCTTTTCTTTTAGCGTGTCTTGATGTTCTATCCGATTCATCTCTCGTTTAAGAAAAGTAAAAAGATTTTCAATTACATTAAGGTCCAGTCTGTATGGAAGCAATTGAACGAAACTCAGTTTTTTGATATTTAAAGAATCTTTAGTCTAAACACATTGAACTATATATAATTGATCAAATTATGGAATAATGTATTCGTTTTTTAGTATCGCAATTATACGAAATTAATAATTTTTAGAACAATGCATTAAAATATCATTAAACTGTCTTTATTATATTTTTATTTACATTACATGAAAACAAATTATAAACAGTTTCATTCATTAGCATGTTACTTAGATTTTGGAGTTTGATTTTTTCTATGAAAATTATCAATGGAAAATATAGTTTATTTTGGAATATACTCTTATTTTTATAATGTAACGAAAAGTGTATCAATTGTTTGCATAAAAGCATAAATCTACATCAAATATTATTCACTTTTATACATATATATACAAATACATAACCGTTTAAACAAATTTTATTATTATTATTTTGTAAAATGTTAGTCATTTATTGTTTACATTGTAAAATAAATGAAACAGTTTGCACCTGCTTTTGTTTATTTCAAAAATATCCTCAATCAATTTAATAATTACTTTTTAATGAGTATAATTCGATGTATCTGGGATAGAGTAAAATGTTATTAATCAAAATAATATATTAAAAGTTATTGTTTATAAACAAACATTAAATTTTGATGAATTCGGTTATTGTAATACAACGTTAATTCATTAATTTATTAATTACAAAAAGTCATTAATTAGAGTTTTATTTTTATTATTATTATTAAACCTTTTTACTCTAAAAAATAAGCATGGGGAAACAAAATACCAGGTACAGCAAAAGTATCAACAAAGTCCCATAATTTAAAAGGAACATGAAGCAACAAAATTATTCCATGTATTCAAACATTATGCCAACATTATTGTTTAATCTCCCTTAAAATATTCATTTTAATTAGATCTTCCAAAAGTTTTCTGTAATCTACCAACCTTTCTTTTATCATTTTCAATCTTCCATTCCAAAACCGTTTTTGCTGGTTTTTTGGGGGTAGTAATCGTAGAATTTGACTAAGTAATTTTCTTCATCTAACTGTAATAATGACATGTAGTGAACTAGAGTCAGTTCTTCTCGCAAGCTTATTGTTTGGAATGTGATCGCGCCAAGTAATCTTTAAAATACTTATAAGATACCACCGATACAAGAACAACCACCGTCTTATTAATCCCATATATTGCCGTAGGAATAGTTGTTGATGCGTATAAACAAAGTTTTGTTTTCAGGCGAATGGAAGAATATGACCATATTGATTTTAGTATATTGAAGACTGACATTGTCTTACCAAGTCTGGCTTATACATTCATTTTGGTTTTTCCGTCTTTACCAATGATGCTTCACAGATATGTAAAAGAATCAACAGTATTAATATCTTGTCCACTAATTTTGATGGGTAAATCATTGTTTGACTTACTGCACAACATTTTCGTTTTTGATCCGTAAGACAATAAGAAAACTGATATCACTGAGACGTGTTGTTATATTTTGCATAATTTCTGGAGTTCCACTTAATAGATTAATATCATTTGCAAAATCCAAATCTGTTAATCCGCTCTGGTTCCATATGATGTCATAAGACAATTGAACTGAGTCACAATAAAATCAATTACTAGATTTTAAAATATAATAATAATATAATATTAAAAAGTTTGTAAAACTATGTATCTTGAAATTGACTTGTTTGATTAAACAGTACAATATATACGCAAATGCCCTTATTACCAATTTACCTTTGTTTTATATGTAATTACGCGGTGGTTAAATCGCTGGCCTGACACCAGATAAAGCGCGGACTGAAGTTCATCTATGTGTAAAACTTGAAAGGTATGCACTGTTGATGATTCCCAACAAGGATATGAAACAGCTCAGTACAGTGCTCTTGGTTGACAGAAACGAAGTGGATTTATTATCAAAACCCATAAATAATAATAATAATTTTCTTAAATGGTTTACAAGAAACGCTTTGTAGCAAAACTAAACAATGACTTACATATTCGTGTCGATGATTCAAGTTTGAGTACAGCGCTGAACCGCTAGACCACCGCGGCACATACTCTACTATAGCCGGTTCTAAGTTTGGTTCGGAAAGAGATTACAAGTCTGTCTTTTTAAAAGTATCGATAATAGCATAGACACCAAGAGAACACGAATTTATAAACTTGTGACATGGAATTGAAAGTAAACTTCCGACAACAGGATTTAGCAAAAGCCAAAGTAAAGCACAATCTTTGATATACAAGATATTCATTGCCAAAAATGTAATGTTCAATTA